>NXFV01001323.1:0-108205 GCA_002803225.1 Gamarada debralockiae | reverse complement strand
CCTGAAATTATAATATTTGAGCTGTTATAGCGTTAGAGCGCCTGTAATTACAGCGGCTGATAAGCTATTGTCTCCCTTGATTTTTAGGTCTTGGGCACCTTGATATAAGAATACCTCGCTATATTCTTATGATTTCGGGGTCCCGATGGTATTCTTATATCGAGGTTCTACTGTAAAATCAGCCACGCCGAGGAACCGCTCGCCAGCTACTGCGATGTCCCATGCATCGCCGCGTTGGGCATCAGGAGGCTCTCAAGTCCGATTGCGGTGTTTTATATAATCGAGTTAGCCTATCTACACAAAGCGACTCATCGAGATTCTGAATTCAAGCACTCTTCACTTCTTGTGACACGTGACCGCTCCAGCGGTGCTCCCTTACGACGCCCTTAATAAGCTGGGTGGAATAGATCCCCTAACACCATTATGGCTTATCCAAAAATCGTTGCTTTTGATCTCGAGTAAGTATTAGTTCCTCCTTGCAATCGTCACAACTCACACTTCCCCTAGTGGCACCTTCTGGAACAAATGGCTCAGAGAGGATTATTTCGGTCTTAACGGACGGGTCGGAACCGTACTTGAAGATAATCTAAAGATTATCAACAATAGGACAATCATAGACCAGCTGTTAGTGCTCGATCTTCAATTAACTCTTTATGTGACGGACTTAAGCTCCGTGAATATTGCCTTGGCTGGGTGCCGGGACCAGGCGCACTTGCTCGCGCACATTTACATCAGCACACACGCACTCACATGAGGAACACTCTAATATGCTCTTTTCTTTTCTTCCTTCCTCGGCTGAATATACTCAATTGCCAGGTCTCGCGTTTGTGAATAACTTGACACGCATACTTTATCATGCTTACAAAGTATTATTTAGGAACCCATTACAAAACGTCACCGTGTCAAACGATATGCATGAAATCATCGTTCATCTTATCAGAATGGGTATTCAAATTGCTATCGTTTCGAAGAATACCAATAGAGACTTGTATGTATACTCAGTAAACAATACAACTCTCTTGATCTCTTATTAGTTTTATAGATGCAACCGTGCAATGTGGCTATTCACAATTCGTGATCCATGGACGGGCCAGAAGAATCACTTTACGAAATATGTCAAATATAACAAAATATATAATGGTAGGTGTAGCATTTATATAATATATCTAAATGTTAATAATTTTAGTTTCGAAGCAACAGCATTTTGAACGAATAAAAACCTGGAGTCACGTCGACCACCATGAAATGGTAATGTCTTCTTATTATGAAATATAAAATTTAATTTGATTTAAATTCCAGCTCTTTTTCGATGATCAGTCCGGTAATAATGAAGTTGAAATGTGGCAAGGTAGGTTCATTCCACAGCTATATAAACATACTGTACAACTTACAATAATAATAGGTGTTACCTTTCAAAAGGTGTCCAATCCATCTTCTGGTTTGTCTCAGAACGACTATTTTTATGCAATAAATATCTGGCGTCGCAATCAGCTTATTAGACGTACTATACCTGGTGCAGGTCCCAATCCACTTCCTGATAAAAGGTATATCGGCTATGTCGGCGTAGATTATGATACTAGTCAGCGCTATAAGCAAGGCCAGCGACGCCTTAAAAGTAGCCGTCCGTCGCGCTGGGGTTAGGCGATGTATGTAGCAGACAACCCAGAGATGTGAGCCGCCGTGTTTCTTTATACTTGTTGTCAGTTAATTTATACATAATACAGTGTAGCCGTTTTTGCCAGGTGGCTACGGGAGAGCGAACCGAACAATGAGTTCTTTTGTAAAGTCTTTGTACGAGACTTCGAGGAGTTCAGACGGATGAGCAAGGTATATCAGATCGTAAAAAAAATTTTTTTTTTTTTTAAACTATACTTACATACTTTCGCCAATCAGGTCTGGGTTGTAGAAAATGGATCAATTCCACAGACAGACAACCTCCACATTTCAGATGATCAGATCGCGGACGTCCAAATCGACCGTGATCAACTCATCGAACGGAGCTTTGCGCCGTTTGCGATCCCCAAGCCTTACATTCTCTTCTCTAGACATCACTGGATGGACATTATGCAAGGAACAAATCTTGCTCATGGGGCGAGGTTTAACGAAATGGTAGTATATCCTCAAAGTCCAGGATGCGCTGTTCTATGGTGAGGCAATGCCGCTTTTGTCTGCGCGTCAACACATTGGTTTAGGTCACTTCCCTATTTTCAATTACCATCATGCCTTGGAGCTTTAGAATATTAAGTTGAACGATGAAACTAGGCAGAATTTTGCAAGGAATCGTGAGATGGTCTGGTAGTGAGTCGAGGATGGTGAATTAAGTCTTGTTTTGTTCATTTATTGAAATGGACTACATTCTACAACATTGGACGTCAGCTATCAAATATTAGAGAACATCAAACATCCTTCCTAGTAGTTGGCTTTGTTTAGATCATTGTGTTTCAAGCAGTGATGCTGAAGCTCTTTCTATTTTACAAACCTACTTAGTCTACAAAAAAGTCTTAGTTATACTCTCTATATTTAAGTCAAGGATGTTTCCTCTGAATCTTGTTCTTTGTTGTCTTCTAGGTTTTAAATAGTAAAATTCACTATTATTATACACGGGAAGACGCCCATTTGTGATTCATTGCATGTTCTGAAAAAGTTCAAATATCTACCATGTGATTCACTTTGAGTTTGCCCCTCGGTGTCTAACGTTGTCCTACATCAGATTTAAACGATACTAAATTGGATAATACACCAACAGTTTCAGATAAATCCTATCCGTCTCTGGGCCGTACCATATTCCAGCGAGTCCGCACTACGGGTTTAGTCCTGCCTGGAAACTTGCCGAAGATCCGGTCCAAGACTTGCCCTCCTTCTTGTACGCCAGTAAGCACTACTCGTCCAGGTCTGACCATCGGCCCAGCTTGCTCGTGCTCGAACGGCACTGCTCGGCCTCGCTCAAACATCCATCATCGTCACTACTAGACTGAGGATCGCTATCACTCAAACTACCATCATCGCTACTTAGCAGCTTACTCCTTCGCGATGCAAGAACATCGGCATCAACAGCTCTGCCATCCTGGGGTCAGGTACGCGTCGTATCGATGTGGCTACAGCCTGCCTCTGCGGCAGTCGATACAGTCTCTCTACTAGACGATGGCTGGAATAATGTATAGCGACTGAAGCCAGTTACAAGGAACGAATGGTGCTCTATCGACTTGATTGTGAAGTCGTCAATCTCCAAGGTTCTGAAACATCACCGTCCAAAACTCAAGACCCTCTCAGCAAGGCGCTCAAGTTTAGAGATTCTGCGGGGCAGTGGTTAAAAGGTTCCAAGCAGTCTTTCTAAGCTGCAAACTCGCAATCGCACATCTCCCTTAATGGAAGACAGCGACTCTAACGCATTCGACACAAGGTCGGTCATCGACTATCAGCACTCCCTCATGGCGCAGGCTTAGAATCTAGAGATTTCCAATTAGACCGACAGAGGTAGGTCTGAGATTATCTTAGCCTTTCGTAATACTCTATTATCGTTGTTTTCCATATCGTTGTCGGTTCCACGTCTATCATCGAAGGCAATGCTATCGTCAGAGTTGCCGTCTCCGTCGTTTTTCGCCCGAAGCCTCACCCAATCGAGATATGCTTGTAATATTACTATGCGCCGCCAAACAGTGAACCGCCCACAATCGTTCGAAATTGACACAGCAAAGGAGTGTGCTGATAAGCTGGACGACACACCTGCAAGGAACTCAAATCCATTGGCAAGATTGGTAAGAATACATGAGCGCGCAATGCGAATGCGTGACCTTCGCTCAAACTGCGCATTACAGCAAAAGCTGGATACGGACAGGTCTTGAGACAGGAAGTAAAATGAGCTCTCAAAAGTCGGAGTATTGCAAAGATCGGTGTTGCACTTGCAAGCAGAGGTTGCAAGAAAATGACGATTGCTGGCAGAGAGAGATTGATATTCCGTGAGAGATAATTTAGCAAGATGCGATAATTGCCAGATTCGGACTCTGCGGTTTGATGCCAATATATTATACTCGGGGTATCGAAAGTACTAGGATGGAAGCAACGTATGATACAGGTGCAACAAGAACGCCATTTCCCGTCCATACGCCCGCTCCATCTTGGCAAAACGTTCCGTATAACCCTGCAATGGCCGTGATATTATGTAAAAAAGGAAGGACACGAGCGAAACTGCACAAGACACAAGTTAGCGCATGTTGAAGCAAAAGAGGGTGCCAACGTACTTTATGCACAGGAACGTAATGTGGCCGCGAATAGATGAACAGAGTATGATGTAGAATCAAACGAAACATGTCGACCAAGAATAGCGGGAATATGATGTTTTGCTGGAAATGTGATCAGAACTGTGACGATGTCGCTCAAGGGGTGCGCGAACTGACTATGATGAAAACCTTAAGGAATTGGTAATGGCGTCTTCGAATATCTTCCCGACCTCAAGCAATCTTCAGTACCAGACTCGAGGACTACGCTGGGTTCAGGCTCACAGATAATCCCTCTCAAACTCAGCGTCAAGATGAACAGGCACACGCTCCTCATCATTGCGGTCCTTGCTCTGATTTTGTACCAATTGTAGCAGTAGCTTATTGTTCTGGGAGACAATCAATTCGATTTTATCGACCTTGTTCTCAAGTGCGCGCAATCGAGCGTCGTTGCCCATGATGTCTCTCCAATCCTCCTTTGTCAACGCGCCCTCAACTACAACTCTCTTTGGTGGCTCTGGCGGGTGAGCTTGCGCATACGCCCATGCTTCTTGCTGAATCTGGTTTTGCAAGTCAAGGGTCATCTGGCGCTCATCTCGACGTCTCCGCTTGTGTGGACGATAGCCGTTCAACTCTCCCTGCCCATTAGCTTGTATCACCTCTCCTCCTTGCGGTTGTTGTCCCATATCTGCGGTAGGTTGCGACTGTGGTGGTCCCTGCATAGTTCCCATTTGCTGGCCCTGAGCATGCGCAAGTTGTTCCGCGGCAATGGCTTGTCGTCTGGCTTCCTTTCTCTGCTCCTCAACTCTTCGCCTCGCATCGACCTGTCGCATCCTCTCCGCTTCCGCCTCACCATCCTCAGTCTTCAAGAACTCCATCCATTCGTCCAATCTATCATTCAGCTCTCCACCAGGCTTCTGCGGAATAATTCCAGCCTCCCAATCCGCTATTTGCCGCCTTCTACTCTCAACCAATCTGCCAACAGTCGCGCTCATCTGAGCAAGTATTTTGCCCGTGTCATTCTGGAAAGCAGCATTGACACCAGCCCAGAATTGCGCCTTGGTGCCCTCCTTGTAATTTCCACGCTGCTCATAGCAATGCTTGACCATGAGAATGTGATCGCGTTCGTCCAGATTCTGTCGCGGTTTGCGCGCGCTGCTGCCAGCTGAGGAAACGACTGAGCCTTCGCGCATGTCGCGTACAGGCGTCATGAGCGATCGAGGAAGAGAAGGAGGATTCATTCTGGATTCGGAGGGAGGTGCAGAGTTGGGAGTGTCGTGTTGTTGGTTGTTCATGGTTTGCTGGGGCTGAGGACGCGCATTCGACGGTGTAGAGGGTGGAAGGATTGGGGCAGGTTGACGATTGTTGGTGGGTGCCATTGGGACCAGCTTGAAGGTATGGAAGGCTGATGGCATCTAAGTGTTCTTGCAGAGCACAATGCTGTGGTTGTCGATTGAGGTCGAGGAAAGATCGCGCTAGTAGTGGAACACTAGGCCTATTTGGCGCTAGCTCTCCATTAAGGGGTGGGGTAGGTTCAAATAGAGTGTAGCCCTTGCTCTTGCTCTTCTAGAGTTCGAGAGCAAAAGGACTTTCTCCTTTGTTGAGGAATAGTATTTAGAGATTGGGCGTTTGAATGCAGTGATGCGTTCTTGTTTAGGTCTTCCCTTTGTGGCTCTGCTCAAAATCTGCTCAGCAATCCTTGACTGTCCAGAAAACCCTCGGCGCGAGAACCACTGTCTTCCTTTTCCCGCATATGTACTTATGTACTCTCCTGCTCTGGGCTTTCTGGAGTCCTTCAGATGTCTCTGGATCAAGCTCGCCGGGCAAGGAAGAGACCAGTAATAACAGGTTTGACGGAGAGCTGGATCTTCACATCTGAGACTGACCGGGCACAACGCAGGTGGATGTCCGCCTCCCACCCATTGTCGTCGACGAGGCTGAGAGATAAGACTTCGCATCCTCCACTCGTACCCCAGTGCATTTCATGCTTCTCAATTCAAAGCTTGCCTTTCAATACATTCTTCACAGATACCAACACACTAACTTTGGGAACAACTCGTCAGTCACGCGCGAGGTGGCAAAATGTCCCCTTCCACTGAACTCAGCCCTACGGCCACAACTCCAATCATTTCGAAATCTAATGTTCAAACCACGCATCTCGAGACTGGAGCTGATATTCGACTCGCATCTAGAAATGGTTCTCATACGACAACAACATCTGGTCTCGCCCCCACTTATCTCCAAGCCAACCTCATAATCCTCCCATCTCGCTACGCGAACGATTTTCGCATTCTCTGCGCTCGAAATCCAGTGCCATGTCCTCTCCTCGCCGAATCCGAAGCTGTGGGGAAATGGGACGCTGCCAAATCTTGGATTGATGGACTCGAAGGCCACGGTGTGGTGTCTGGAGTTGACATCCGCCGGGATGCACCGAAATACATGGTTTACGAGGGCAGCAAACTCGTTAAGTTCCAATGCGATGACATTGTGGAGGAGTGGACTGAAGATCATGTTGCGTTCTTCATCGGATGCTCATTCAGTTTCGAGTCAGCTCTAGCGACTGCGGGTCTTGCTCCTCGACATACGATCATGAATCGCGTTGTTCCAATGTACAGGACCAATATCCCTCTATGTCCAGCTGGAGTTTTCTCGGGAAGCACATACGTGGTGTCGATGAGACCGTACAAGAGGAGCGAGATTGAAGCTGTGAGATCGATTACGAGGCCTTATATTGCGACTCATGGAGAGCCGATTGCTTGGGGATGGGATACAGTGGAGAAGCTAGGGATTAAAGATATCAACGTGACACAATGGGGAGATGCACCTTTGACTTCAGATGGACGTCCACTAGGCGATGTGGAAGGGGATGACGAGAACATTCCTGTCTTTTGGGGGTGCGGTGTCACTCCGCAGGAAGCTGTTATGAGGGCAAGTCTAGAAGGGACGATTATGGGCCATGCTCCCGGCCACATGTTGGTATTAGACTGTAGAGACTGGGACATAGTGAAGCAACGATGAGTGAATGAATGACATACGAATGATGAGTTGGCTGCAGACTCTAACCACTCTTTTCTGGGGATTTTTTTTTTTTTTGGATGCCACGTATTTTCATCTAGTATTTCACGGTTAAGGAATAGATTTAGATCCCTCTCTCTTAACTAGCCTCATTCAAGAAGAACTAGGGTGTTACCGAACGCATGTATGTCACATGACCAGCCATCGCGCCGAGGACTAGCGCGTGCGGCAACGTGCAAGACAATCGGCTCAGCTCGCACAGGATAAACTTCAGCCTGCTCTCATCCCCCGACTACCATCACATCCTCTTTTTCAGACGAAAATCTTTCGCCTTGAACGATGCGTAATTGACTGATTCATAACACTTCAGAGCGGAGATCATCACATTCGGAATGCCATTCCAACCTTCGACAGAACGTCTATCAATCTCGTTTGCAGCTCAGCCTCATCACGAGGCTGTGACATCGACGTCGCAATTGCCCTCAACACAGTCCCGCAACAAAATGAATCTCCCACCTGATGAAGCGATGGAAGTGCGGGTGTTTCAAACATCGTAAGTATTCGACTCATTGGGTCATTCATCGAACGTGGGATGTTGAACTCTATCCAACAGGTGCGAGAGATGTAGAAAGAGAAAGGTAAGTCATTACTCAATTTGCAAATCAGTTGCAAGGCTCTGACATTTGCCACTTTCAGATAAAATGCGACCGGACGCAGCCATGCTCAAAATGTAAGAAAGCGAACGTTGAATGCATTCCCATCGGATCCGGGGAGAAACAGAGGTAATAGACAGACACCCAACTACTCGTCCGATCTTTGGGCTTATCCAAACATTAGACCCGTTTCAAGAGGATATGTGCAGGCTCTGGAAGGCCAAATCGCCTCTCTCGAGAAATTCATCACGAAATTGATTGCAGTCGATGCGTCGAAACGGGATGAGATGCTGGCCAACTTCAGTGCTTCATCTGGCCATTTGCGCATTCAGCAAGCGATTCCCGTTCCACCCGAAGAGGACGCAGAAGCCAAGACCGAATCAATCCCTATACGTTCAAGAACAGGTCATTTGAGAAAGCTCAGAGACGGCAAAGCAGCTGAGTTCTACGGAGCGACAAGCTTCTTCCAGATCAGTCCCTCTGACGATCAAGACCCCGCCACCGCAGCAAACGAGATATCACCTTCAGATCTCTCCCCTATAGCGAGCGGTATCATGCGTAAGGTCTCCACTTCTTTAGACAGCATCGATGATTCTCAATACTTGGCATTCTCGCCTCAAAGCGACATTTGCCGGCATCTTATGGCAACCTTCTTCCGGACTCAGTACCAATACCACATGTGCTTATATCGGGAATACTTTCTGAGGGACTTCGATGCTGGATTTGGTCCATACTATTCGGACTTACTTATGTACGCTATCTGCGCGATGGGTGCTCTAGCCAGCGAGGAAGTCGCTCTGAGAGAACTGTCAGATGTGTTCTTCAATCGTGCTCAGGAGCTACTTTATGGATCGGCACTCGAATCGCCAAATCTCACGACTCTCCAAGCACTCATCCTCCTCGGACATCGTGAGATTGGACATGGGAAAACTTCGAAAGGTTGGCTCTTTTCAGGCATGGCGTTTCGACTCGCTCATGAAATGGGTCTCCATCTGGATCCGAACAATTGGAATGGCTCAGACGATTCACGGATTGAAAGAGAAATACTTCGGAGAACGTATTGGGCTGCTTTTGTAGCTGACAAGCAATTGAGCCTGTACTTCGGAAGGCCACCAGCGCTTTATCCTGGCGAATCGGACGTTCGGGACACCATTCGTATTCCTTACCCACCAGAATGGCGGTCGCTTCTGAACACCTACATTATGGATGGCACATCCGAAACGGCTTACGAGGACGGTTTTGCACTTGTGGCTGCTTTCGTCCAGCAGGTTGAGCTTTGCAAGATTCTTCATCGGATGATCACGGAAGTCTTCGAAAATCGAAATGTCAACACAGATGAGACTATCTTGGCAACATCGGTCAAAGAAATTCATGTCTCCTTGACGAAGTGGTTGGCTGATCTGCCTGCCAAGCTTCATTGGAATCAATGGTTTGTTGGTGCGGTCCCACCGCTTGTACTTCATTTGCAGTAAGCACTCCTCCGAAACATTTGTCAACAACAAATTAAGATTCATTTAGTATGCTATATCATACGGCAATGATCATCCTACATCGTCCTCCTCGCCAGCTGTTCAAAGATCCCAAGACAAGTACGAGCAAGGATGTCGAAATCTGCTACGAATCTTTGGACTCCATCATCAAGCTTCTTCGGATCTATTCCAGGCATTACCAATACAGCCCTCTGCCACTCACATTTGTTCATATACTCGCTTCTACCGCGAGCATCATTCTGATGAAACGGTATATCAACAACTCCCCATGGGACGATGCTTCTATTTCTCGGCCCCTCGATCATGTTCTCGAGGCCATCGACGGCATATCCCAAACCTGGCCATGCGCCAAGCAGGTACGAGGAGTCATCACGACCGCCATGGAAAAATCAAATAAGGATAATATTCGAAACGACTCTCCTGAAACCTTCGACTTCATGGCTGGTTTGGCGGACAATGTGAACTTCAATCCAATGAACCTAGATATGGGCTTCGAAATGGACGATGCCAATCTGGGACTTTTCGATCCTGAGGAGTTCCTGAAAGACGACTTGCAATGGAATGGAGACTTTGTTGAGCCGAACACCTGGGAGCCGGGTGCGCTTTGACATTCACAAGACACGACGCTGGAGACCAACCGTGGTCTCGTGTCACTACCCAGCCTTCATCAATCACCAGCTTATCTTGCTTCCAATTAACAAAAGCATCACTGATGCAACGTCAGTCCTGTCTATCAATTATCTCAGCCCTGTCTATTAGCTTCCGGATTCATCCCACTTTTGCGGAGTTGAGCTTGCATTAGCACGGCAGGGAGGATCAGCACGACTGATAAAATCACCTGTACAATCAGCTGTACAATCAGCCGCTAGTACAGCCAGTATGTAAAGATAGTAGCTAGGAGTGAAGTATAAGTAAGGCATGCTAACCCTATGTAAAAAGGGGCAAGCTTGAGTTCTCGAAATCAAGTACGCTAGTGCTTAGGTACCTTTATCTAAGTACTATAATTCAACTACTTGAACAATTACTTCTCTGATATATGTGATCCCTCCTGTTGCCCTCCAGCTACCTGTAGCTAGAAACCTCATAACTAAATCTACGCTTACACGTACTAGTCCGCTACGCTAGGACTAAGCGAGCGTAAATTTATCAGTCACGTGAGTTCAGATGCTTAGTTTGGATGCTTAGATGCATGGTCACGTGAGCTGCAACTGTAACAGACTTAGTAAGACCGCCAACGCGTTAATAAACAGTAGCACACGAGTATTTAAAGTGAATAGCTGCCTTAGTGTAATCACTAAACTCTCCTCTCTTGATTGTATCAACTACCTGTTAATACAACCTAATTTGTCGATTCTAGCCATGTGAATACGGTGTGACACCAATTAGCGTGCTTTTGTTGGGGAAAGTGGCTTTTGCATGGGAGTTCGGTTAGTGCAGGTCGGCTAAAAATCGTGTTTTTGGACTAGTTTCACACGCGGCTGTACTAAGACATACGATCCCATTTTTTCGGTACCAACCCGTTCCACACCAACTCTATTCTCATCTTGTCTAAAGCTCTGATGTCTGCAAGTAGGGTAATATAGCCATGCATGCTTCGATGCTTATTTTAAATCAAATCTGTAACCGCACTGAGCAGTTTGAATTCCTATCGAGGATGAATAGCTGACATATTTTAGTTAGCTATGTCTGGAATCAATCAAAGCACAATTGAGGATTCCAGCAATGGAGCGGGAGATGCCCCTGAGCTCAGACCCCGCTTCTTCTACTCTTCTCCTGTCGATATCGATGATCCACTCTCGATCGCTCCAGTGCCAGGTAGCTTTGAAGCCAGTTGGACAAAGTTTTCGCCTCGCCCTTTCTCTGAATTCGATAATAAAGCTCTTGAGGTAGCGTGGCACGCATGTTTGTCCGAAGGAACCTCAAAAACCAGCGGCTCAGTCATTGGTGCAAAGGATACGGGGCAACCTTCTCCCGAGTCAAATCAAAGTACCTCTCTGGGTAATGAGGAGCGTGAAGCAGATTCTTCACCCGTGGCAGTGGCGTCGGGCGAAAAGGACTTCAACGAGAAGTCCGGCATCAAAGACCAAAGGGAAACCGTAGGGAGAAATGAGACAGATGCTTCAGAGCAGAATGAGGTGCCCTTGCACGCTCCGTCATCCCACACGACACGAAAAGGAGAAACGACTAAAGATGTCGCGGTCGGCATTTCTAAGCTCTACATGGTGAAGCTTCCTGCGTTGAAGATGCTGCCGATTTACTGGTCTCCGGTTAATGATGTGGCAACTGTTACCCGTGGCACTTGGTTTTTCAAAGACACCATGTATCCTGTTGAGTCTGAAATTGGGTGCAAACTCGAGCTAGGATATATTAAACAGAGTCCTTGGTCTCGGGGGTGGTGTGATCGACTAAACAAGGCAGTCGAACAAGGTGTTGATGGAGGTCAAAGTTTTCTTCACCCGCTCGGTATAGAAGAAGACGGTGGAGAAGGTAACCAAGACGCGGTCCAACCTGCAATTATCAAAAACTACCTGAACTCGGTCGTATGCTACGAGGATGAAAAAAATGCCTTCATCTTAAGGCCCGGACTGGAGCAGTCTCAATACTACCGTCTTCGATCATTGTCAAAGATGGTTGGAGGACGTGTTGGCATTCATGTGGTTCGCGGTTTTGATCCGGAGGCGTGGGAGCGTCTACACCCATCCAAGAAACTGGCTGCTCCTGGAGACAATCCAGAACCGTCGGCTCCTACTGCAGAGGGCAAGTCTTTGAACACAGACTCGGAGCCATCAGAAGTCACGGATCTGGTCTTCGTGGTCCACGGGATCGGCCAAAAACTCTCCCTACGCTTCGAGGGCTTCAGCTTTACTCATGCCACTAACTCTCTTCGTCGATTGATAATCACTGATTTGCTCAATCCAACGGTTAGGAAAGGACTCAGAGACAATTTTGGCGGTATCGCGGTCCTACCTATCAACTGGCGTTCAAATTTTAGCTTTGGTGGCGGGGGAGCGATTATGACTGGCCAACATTTGAAGCCTTCTGACGTTTCTAGACACCTTACATTGGAAGAAATCACTCCTCAGTCGATACCAGCTGTTCGAAGCCTAATCTCAGATGTTCTCCTTGACATCCCGTTTTATATGTCATCTCATAAGGAAAAGATGCTCGAGGCTGTCATCAAAGAGGCAAATCGTATTTATCGACTTTGGTGCCATAACAACCCCGGATTCCAAAAACGGGGTCGTGTTCATCTCATTGGTCACTCTCTAGGAAGTGCCCTCTGTCTTGATATACTAAGTCGGCAGCCAACGTTTGTCACACCGTTCAATGAGAATGCTAAGATCGTAACAAAGCATCTCGAGTTTGATACCACAAATCTGTTCTTCGTCGGAAGTCCCGTCGGGTTTTTCCTACTCCTTGGCGGAGGCAAATTGATACCTCGAAAGGGGAGAAGTAAGCCTAGTATCGGTCTTGATGAAGAAAATAGCAAGGAGGTAACCGGGATGGAAGGGACGTACGGCTGCATTGCGGTGGACAACATTTACAACGTTATGCACTACGATGACCCCATCGCATATCGAGTCAACGCTGCAGTTGACATGGACCACACTACGCTTCTCAAGGTAGCCGAAGTACCAAGTGCCGCCGCCAGTTGGTGGGATACTCTGAGTACTGCTGCGCAAAGCATCAAGCAAGGCGTCTCCGCCCTCCCCTTCGTGGTTAGCAAAACTGGCAGTGACGCCAATTCCCCGTCCTCAGAAGACAAGAAAAGTCATCAAAATTTTACCACCGCAGAGAAAAAGTTCCATCTCCTCAACGATAACGGGCAGATCGATTATTTCTTAAAGGCTTCGGATGGACCAGACATTCAGTATTTGAATATGCTTTGGGCGCATGGGAGTTATTGGAGTAATTTGGATTTCGTAAGGCTGTTGGTCACGGAGATCGGTAGGGAGCCGGGGGGCGAGAATGCGCTGGCAGCGATGAAATCCGTGAAAATCCTCCCAGCTGCTAAAAACGCCTCGCTGACAGGGTAGTTGGATGTAGTAAAGCGGTTGCGCCAACTGGATTTGTCTCGCGAAGAACCAGAGGCAGGCTGGTAGGCCTTTGTCTAGATATTTACTGACCTATGATCAATACGGTACTCGAGAGGTGTTGACATAAAATCTCTTAGAGATACGGAGGAATGTTGTACCTCACAAAGTTCCCAATGTGCAAGGTCTTGTTTCTAAGGCAAGCTTTTATAATACGTAGCAGAAATTTAAAGATTTGATTCTTGATGGTTCCAAGTGATTTATATATCTCTTCTAGTTTACAGCGCCATCGGATTGGGTACTAACTTTCCTAACAGCCCTCTGTTAAGGCTCACAAAGAAGCTCTTAAATCAAAATTCGCAGGCGATCTAAGCATATCACTCATGTCATAGCCTTGCTAAGGCTATATAATCTCACTCCAGCTGACTTTGGAAAACACTTATTCTGTATGTTAACGCATTCTGCATGGAGGGCGCCATGAAGCTTCCATCTTGGTTATCAAGTATTTGGAATTCATGGTCCCGATCTCCAGTTATTTGCTCGTTAGTTCCTACACAATAAGGTCTTTGTATGAATTTTGTAAATATCTTCAGAAAGCCGCAAAGCACAATATTTTTGCGAAAGGAACTTTCCAGTCGAATGAGTAACACTGAGAGTCTGGCCTTCGACGTGAACCCGCTTCATAGGTATAATGATCTGAGCTTGACTGTAGCATCAGCAACAATCCACCTAAGACTCTAGAAAGATAACTACATGGGAGCGTTTGGGATCTCTAGCATCGAGGACATCACTGCGCCGAAAAGTCATCCCCAGTAATTAGGTCGCACGTATTTTCCGGGTTGAGGTGGTCACAGAGGTCTTATTATTGAAACCTTTGTAGCCAATAAGTAAGAAATTTGCATACCTCTCGGCTTTCCCCCAGCATGACGATTCCTTTCCTGTCATGCGAGGGCCGAATACTGAGCACCCGTTCTGGTGTCTCAATACTGCTGGATTAACCCTATACAATATGAGATCAGTAATGGCTCGTTAGTTAGGGTATAATCACATCTAAGAGAGTATGTACAACTGACAGTCTAATACAGTTATCATGACATGACATTTCTCCTGGTGAGTTTACCACGTGACAAAATTGTGGGTTGCCTTGGGCATTGAAGGCAGAACTTGTTAGCCCAGGATTACCTTGCGGGGATTACTGAGGTATTCAATAGGGCAACAACTTGTTGATTATCCCATTGCATTGCTATAAAAGTGAATGGAAATTATACATTAACTGTGATTTAAACCGTTCTTCTTGCTTCAGCGACTGACTAAGAATTTGCCCCAAGTTAGCAGGAAACTACATTAGTCAAATTAGGTGAAGATCAAAGCAGTTGAATCTGTTAGCAGCCCAAATTAGACTGATTCCCGCTCGATTATAAGTAGTGTTTAATTCTTATGTTCCAAATAACATGATAGCTATGGCTTGCTGTGCTGTGGAACGGGCCGCATGAAGCCGACTAGCGAGTAGGCTCCACATCGCCTCTAAAATTTAATAGTAACATATATTCAAAAAGCATATTCGTGCATCAACGGAGCAACTCTATAAGCCCGCATAGGTATTCCACCCTACCGCAGCTCATCTCAAGCTGAACTAACATATTATAGCTCAATGGTTAGTTCAACCCAGTGACCCTGGTTGTTTCCTTCTAATTGGGTGTTTCCAAAATAGGTAGAGCGCACCACTAGTATCACGTAATTGGTCGATGGTGAGGTTGCCAGGCAAGTCCAGCGTCTCTCAAAGTCGATTCAACTCGAAAACTAATCTGCAATAGTTCGATTCTGTCTGTGGGCATCGGGCCAATCTTCCACTTTTTTTTTAAATATATATATATATACATATTTTTTTTTTGGGCTTTCGGTGTTGGGGATTGTCAAACGGTTGTGGTTTGCAAATTTTGGTGTGCCGAGCGTTTGCCGAGCGGGCTAATTCGTTGCACCGAACTAGGGGCATGTGCTGAACGCAGGACCTGGGCATAATTCCATTCTCAACCTCATACTGCACCATTCAAATTTGTTGACCATTTTATTTTATGGTGTTTTATATTGTGTTACTCCTGCAGTTTCTGCAGAGCTCGGGAGGTCAAGTGACTGGATTATGGGTCACGAATTGGAATTTCTTCAACAGTGGGCATTTTCTTTGGATGAAAATCAAGTGATTATTGATCAATCTCAAAGTTATATTTGATTTCCCCCTAGTATTCTATCCTGTAAGGTTATCTATTAAATTAAGCTAAAACAAGACAAGATCTTGTCATCTGTCCAATCTAATTTGAACGAAGACAATTAAGCGAAGTTCCCCTGAATACCCCAACCTAATATTCATAACCCCTTTCTCCATCGTCCTCCCTTTGGCATACAAAACTCACTATATCTTATGCGCACTATCACAACTTCTTCATACTCATTCAAATCTCCTCTGCTGTTGAGATGGGTCTAAAGATGGGGAAAGGAGGTTTCGACCTGCGACGATGAGACCATACTGCCCTATATTAATGTTGAACTCAGATTCCTTCAAAGCGGTCACGAGACGTGAGACATGAGATTAATTGCTTGCTCCTTCTTTAAGTCTGCAGAGTATACAGCTACGGCTTCGCAACCTATATCATGTGCGACCTGGGTCGTAGTGTGCGCGAGCCCGCTAATGCTCAGGATGCCCACCGCGTTGTCAAGTTTAATGCCATGGAACAAGAGAGCAGATCAAATTATGACACTCTGACAGCATCAGTGAAGAAGTTGTGGCAGAAAACAGGTTCTCGGTGATGAGGCTAGGGAACGATTTCGGGCAAGTGATGGATGAGGCAAAGCAGCCTGCGTCAAAGGAATCTTGGCCGTTGGGTTAGGGGTTGGGGGCTTGGCAGCGGACAAGGAAGCCTTCGGGAAGGAGGAATAGATGAAATATTGATCAATCACATGCCCCAGCCTACTCTGTGGCCACAGCGGAAACTGTCAGTCTTCACTCTAGAATCGGAAAGATATTTCCAGCATCACATCTTCAAGCTTCTAACCTCACTCCTGAGGTCTGCCACGGGAGCCCCTCTTTCATGGCCCCAAACAATACTAGACCAAAGCCAGTTCTAGTCCGTCCTGCAGGCACAGGTATATGCGATCGATGTCAGGACTTTGATATTTGATAAAATCTGGCCGTTCGATTATGATCTCAATGGTTTGACCAGAAGTAGAATGCTTTTTTGTTGAGAAAGGGTGCATCTGAAGAATTTGAGGCTGTGGAAAACTTAACCAGTGTTCTTTTACGGCTGATTTTGGCTGTTTCGGGTCTCAACAGGGTGGGCTAGCTGCGAATGATGAGATCCTCAGAGATATAGCTGTTTGATGAGTTGAGTTGGCGAGGAAAGCCGTTGGATGAGCATGAGATCTAGGAGTACGTTTGATGTTATTAAGAATTATGTATTATTTATTGAGATTCTGGAGATTGAAATGACTAGATATTACCATGTTTCTTGGAACCCTCAAAAGGAACAGGTACTCATTATGTTGTTTTGAGAGCTCGTCAGACGAACTCCCTCACTTCTTTGAGAGTCCCATCAGCTCCATCACCTGTCACTAAAGAAGATTGAGAAGGTCTCGTACTCTTCGATACCGATCCTACCACAGTCTTGAGTCTAATCGCTTCCTGAGATGGAGGTTGATAAGGAAGCGGGACCCTGCGGACGCCTTCATCTTCGCATCCTCAAGCTCAACATCAGCTTGCCCTTCATTCATCGGCCTCTGCATCTCTTCCACCATCCCTTCAGCAATCTCTGCCTAACAAATATTGAATATGTCATCAACAAGATGGCGAAGAACGCTGGAATGCAACGAATATACCTCCAAAAGATATCCATTGCCGAGAAGGTGAAAGCGATAGAAACTACTCCGAGTATGACAGTAAAGATAGATTCTCATTGGTAGTCGAGTGAGGTGAGTCGGAATTTCACGAACTTGATAATGAAGACAATGATCACGGTCGAGATGATGAGGCCGAGGACAGTAGTGATTCCCGCGGAGGCTTTCTCGTAGGATGTCAATCCTGAATCATCTATGTCATATAATCCCGACCTAGGAAGATTTAGTAGGGAATTCTCAAGGCTGGAAGAGAGAGAGAGGAACTGAACGAGTCATACGCAAAAAAATGTAAGAGATCAAGCAAATTGATAGCCCGTAGGGCTGAGTTGGAAGAACTTAGTACCACATCGGGTCACCGATGTTCCCGTTCCGAATCTTGCTCTTAGAGAGCTCTCGTCGTACTACAAAACTTAGCGTAGCATCAGTCCATCAGAGTCACATCCAACTCAACAGCATATCATGGCTGCAGGGCTCTCCAATACCTCAATCAGAAATTCCGAAGGCCTCGTTGGGTGATCATACAGCTTTGCTGGGATGAAAAAGCTCTGGACCATTAACACCGAATCATGCAAGTTCTAGAAGAGACAAGTAAGCCAAGAAATTTCGCCCACTGGTTCAAGTGCGAAGCAAAAGCAGCGAATTGCATTCAGCTGTCTGAATCAGCCCCGCTCCGTTGACAGCCAGAGGTAACGACAACTATATATGCAGCGACGATGACATGTAATAGATGTTCTAAAGAGGGAGATGGAATAGTGAACAACGTCTCGCAATGAGTCAGCCTCAGTGAGAGACATTACTTCAACCCATTGTTAGCTTTACCCGTCGAGTGGTGCGTACCAACTCCTGATTGGTTTCGGCTTCGAGTCGTTGGAAGGAAAATTCAAGCTAGAAGGCAAGTGGGGGTTTATATGTTGATTTGACATTTTAGAATTGGCACTTGGGCAAGAAGACACCTTTTGACATACGTGCAACTCAAGTCATACCTTCAGGACGATCGAAGGATGCGAACAATTTCCCCCATCTGGCATGTATTAAAGACCTCGAAAATAGAACACATGATCATGCCACTGAGCAGATGTGATGAAAGTATGACCTTGAGGTCATCTCGTATTCATGATTATGCTAAACCTACAAATCCGGCATTGCAGCCTCTACTTTTCGCAAACGCCTAACTCCCAACTCCCAGCTTCATACAATTTTTATCAATTTCCCGCCAAACTCGCATACCGCACATCGTCCGCTCCGGGAGGAGGCGCAACCACAGACATGTTCTCCAATGGATCTGGGAGAGGAGCTTCAATATAACCACCTGCCCCCTTTCCACCTTCAACAGTTCTTGATCCTGAACCTCTAAACGCAGAGCGTCCTTCCCTTCCAGTGGCTATTCTCTCATCCTTGTCCATGGTGCCAATCGGTCTCGGTCTTCCCCATTGTACTCTCAATGGACATCCCGCAATAACAGCCCGTCCTTGCAACGCTTCCGCCGCAGCTTCAGCTCCCTCCCTCGTCGCGAAGTTGATAAATGCGCAATGCGACATATGCGAGCAAACCAGCGACCTTAACTTTCCATATGGGGCGAAGAAATCCCGGATTTTATGCTCTGGCAGATCGTCCTCGACACCAGTAACGAATAAAGATGTAATAGACGGATCAGCCGGCGGTAGGATATCCTGGGGTCCAGGAGGAAGCTGCGCCGCACTAGGAAACGCTCTCCCACCCCTAGCTCCACCTCGTCCTCCGCGTCCACTACCCCTTGGCACTCCTCCTTTGCTATCTCGTGTTCGTATCGGGCCCGGCCCACCGTCCGTTAACGCCTTCATATTCCCACCTGCACTTCCCCCATCACTACTCTCCCCCTCAACACCCGGTAACCGTCTGGCCTTCTTAAAATAAGGCTCACTATTCGCCAATCTCCGTAGCAATTCCCTAGCCTTCTCATCTGTCTTCTCATACGCCTCAGTCCCACCTCTCCCATCCTCAATCTCCTGCTCGTGGTTCTGCGCGTAGTATTCCCTGTTCACGGCACTTTGTGGTCCTGGCGCTACCATCTTTAGAGCTGCGTCTCGCACGACGATGGGGAGGCCGAAGGACAGATCAAGCATACAGCATTGGCAGCAGTTCTTGAGACGCGCGCAGGTGAGGCAGATGTTTGTGCGTTTTTGGCGGGCTGTGCGGTCGGTTTTCCAACGGAAGACGGTGAATGGTCTAGTGCAAATTTTACATTCCTATGTTAATGAGAGGGTCAGTAAAGTGCTTCTTGAGAAGGGACTTGGACACTGCATTTAAGAGGGAGAGCCTCCGAAACAATCCCGTATTGGGAAGATGAGGGGCTAGGGTAACTTACAGCATCGTGGTCGGACTTGAGCATCTGTACGTAGTTATTCTCTGGCAGACAGTTCTCGCAGACGGAGGGGAAGTCGGTGGTCTCCCAGCCGGAGCGGTTGAGATCCTGCTTGATCTGAGGAGGCATCGTGAAGATGTTGGGGAAATAATCGAGTAGTGGAGTAGCGTATTCGTGTTCTTATGTATCGTGTCCTCCAGGTTTCAAAGGTGGCGTTGTAAAGGGAGAAGGCTGACAACGGCAAGAGTTGCTCGAGGCTTCTGAAATTTTGAGTAATCAGCAAAAAGGTAATCTATCGCTTGCCTTGGCATAGAAGCACGTGATGAGGCTGCGGACATTTTTAAGGCTTCTCACCGCATGGGCTAGGCCGTTTTAGTGACACGAATACGACGGCTTTGCCCAGGAACCGCTCAACACCCCTGACGATAATTTCCAGTCGCAATCAGGGAGAAGATAAATACAATTGAGTGCTCCAATTCCACAACTCTCTTCCCATAAATCGATCAACTCGAATTCCTTCTACTCTTTTCAGCCTTTCTTCAATTTAAACCATTTCCACAATGCCTCCCGCAAAACTTGAACAAGAAGACCATTCTCGCGATGCAGCTTTCAACAAAGCAATGCACAAGGACTCGTCCAATGCAGAAGGTGGTTTTCGCGCCATGATGAAGAAGGACAAGACTGCTCAGAAGGCTGCCGTTGATGAGTATTTCAAGCATTGGGACAACAAGGCCGCCAAAGACGAGACGGATGCTGATCGAGAGGTTTGTTTCTCCAATTCCAAAATCAACATGCTATTGCAAATCCTAACTCTGAGTTTCCAGGCACGAAGAGCTGAATACGCTACCCTCACAAGACAGTATGTTCCTCCTCTCCCCTTCCCTCTACGTGCTGTGGATAATGCTGATTGAGTTCACTTAGTTACTACAACCTTGGCACCGACCTCTACGAGTACGGCTGGGGCCAGTCCTTCCACTTCTGCCGCTTCGCATACGGCGAGCCCTTCTACCAAGCCATCGCCCGTCACGAACACTACCTCGCCGCCAAAATTGGCATCAAAGACGGAGACAAAGTCCTCGACGTTGGCTGTGGAGTTGGTGGACCAGCCAGAGAAATCGCAAAGTTCACAGGTGCACACATTACTGGTTTGAACAATAATGACTACCAGATTGAGCGTGCGACGAGATATGCGAAGAAGGAAGGTTTGGCGGATCAATTGAAGTTTGTTAAGGGTGATTTCATGGTATGTCCAATTCCATCCGTACCCCTGAAATTGCAAATTTTGTTCGCCAAGCTTGGATGGATGAGACTAAGGCTAATGATGAGAACAGCAAATGTCCTTCCCAGAAAACACATTCGACTGCGTCTACGCCATCGAAGCCACCGTGCACGCCCCCTCCCTCGAAGGCGTCTACTCCCAAATCTACCGTGTCCTCAAACCCGGCGGTGTCTTCGGCGTCTACGAATGGCTCATGACAGACAAGTACGACAACAGCAACCCCCATCACCGCGAAATCCGCTTGGGTATCGAGCAAGGTGATGGGATCTCCAACATGGTGCGCATTTCTGAGGGAATCGCTGCTATCAAAGCTGCTGGTTTCGAGTTGGAGTTTCATGAAGATTTAGCCAAGAGACCAGACAAGACTCCTTGGTATTATCCTCTTGCAGGAGATTTCAGCATGATGGGGACGATTTGGGATTTCCCTACCATTGCGAGAATGACGAAGTGGGGACGCGGACTTACACATAGATTTATTGGGGTATTGGAGATGGTTGGTATTGCGCCGAGTGGAACGCAGAAGACGGCTGATAGTTTGGCGGTGGCGGCTGATTGCTTGGTTGCTGGTGGTAAGGAGGATTTGTTTACGCCTATGTATTTGATGGTTGCGAGAAAGCCATTGAACCCGAAGGCATAGGCGTTTGTTGGGACAGGGCGGCCGTCTGATGGGATGGACCATGGGTTAGCGAGCAAAGGAGCATTTCATTGAGTTTGTACAAGTGATCTGAGGAATGGCTGGCTTCTCTTAGATCATGTGTCAGTATTGCATTGCAGTACCTTTCTTGGGAAAGTAGGGGAAAAATCAAAGCATAGAATAATATTTTAATAATGCCAAAATTATTGCATCACGAACATCGTTGGTTGCAACTAACACACGTTCACTTCAATACACTTATTTGCAATTTGCACCCTAGCATTCTCACATCCCATATTCTCAGTGGCTTGGCAAAGGTGCATCCTGGGATGTTGAATGTTAACACTTGACCGCTGTCGTCCTAGTACAGAAGCACAAAAGCGTGAGAAGTAACGACGGCTTGAAAAACAACGACAGCACCAGATCAACAGCACCGCCAAACCAGCCATAGCAATCTAACGCGATCGTTTGCAGCCAAATTTTTCAAATTGTAGAGAAGGAAGGGCTGGTAATAATATGGGCATGGTGCGAACATACCATACACATTTATACGAACGCGTCGGGCAGTCATAGCCCGACCTGGTGAAGGCGGACGGTGCTTGATGGTGGGCGCCCGAGAGGTATTGTATAGTGGCAGGTTTTTATATGAGGACGAATTGCTGGATGGAAGGTCTTCAGTTACATGTCTCAAAATTCACTCCCTTATTCGGAAATGCAAGTATAGTAAAAGGGGTATCTTGAATTCGTATAGCTCTTCTATAGCTTTCTCCTCGGAGTCTCATCTTGTGTTTCTTCCCATCCCCAGCTCTTCATAACACCGCACACATATCCACAACATCTCCATCCTCGAACTGACATCATACTACAACATATATAACAAACAAGCAAGCTCAGCCTTCCGGCAAGTCAAGTCTAAACAAATGAAAAAGCTCCACTGGAGCAAAGCTGTGTAAAGAGTGGGTATACCATCAAGCCAATCCTGTAAATCCATCAAACCGTCTATCTTTTATCCCTCCAAACCATCCCAAGCCATTGCACCTTCCATTGCACCTTCACCCTCTTTGATGAGGTGGGTATTTTCTTTGATTATTGTTTTGCCGTCCGTCCAGATATCACTCCCAATGCTTCCTGCGCTTCGCTAAACAAAAGGAACAGATCGGTTTTTACCGCCAATGTAATCCAACAGAGAATGAAATGAAGCCGTCGCTGATTGTTTGAAATTTTCGTGAAGATTAAGGAGGACAGAGGTCGACTCCATCGAGAAATAAGGGGTTCGTAAAGAGAGTTGAGAAGGGTATCGTTGAATCTCCAGTCCGTCCATGCAGCTCAATTTACATACTTCCCAAAGGCCGTCCAAAGTTCGAACTTGGCTTCAGCCTTAGCGGGGGGACGTCATCCTCCTTCTCTTTCCCTTCCTCTCCGTCCCCCATCCTGCTAGACATAGACTCGCTCGGACTAACACCCTCACTCTTTTTCGCCTCCTCCAATTTCTCCACCAACTGCGCCAAAAAAGCATCATCCTGATGCTTCTCGTTCGTTAACCCAAGCTGTCCTGTCAATTCCCGATCCTCATCCTCCACATCACCATAACCCTTCTCCTCCTCTGCCCCGTCAAAATGCGCTACTGATGGCCTGTGGATATGCTCGTGCGTATTGGAATGTGTATTAGTATCCGCGAGATGAGAGTGAGAATCAGAAGTTTCTTGTGTTGGGGTGGCACCACCACTCTCCCCGAAATCGAACTTTGAAATTGAGTGGTTGGGAGTGTGGCCAGCATGCATGGTGAGTCGTCGGTCGACTGGTGCATGCATCACTAGGTTCAAGTCCAGCTTTCCCTTGCCGTTCTCTCTTCCTTCACTATCTCGCACACTTCCGATTCGTGATAACGAGGAGAGATTGTCAACGTCCTGTCCAGGGGATTTGACATTCGGGCTGAGTTTTACGGGCGAGAATTGCGGAGACAATACTTTTGCAGCAAAGGTAGGCGAGACGGCGGAAGCTTTGATCGACACACCCTCAAGTTCTGGCTGAATGAGGGAGATGTCTATACTCTCCGGAATAACCGTTGCTTCTGTCTCCGTCTCGGGAATCGTGCCTAAATTGCTCTCTCTATGCGGTGCGTGAGTTGGAGGCGACTGCGGTCCAAAGTCGGAGGAAGTGAGCTCCTTGCTCGTAACACGGATAGCGCTTTCTCTTGGCGCAGTGATATCATCAACTCTCAAGGAATCAGACAGTACAGAACTCGACGAGAACGTTCTTGACGGATTTCTCGGAGCTGGGGCGTAGAACGGCGAACCATCTGCATTGCGCCCCGATTCCTGCGGTACCACACCTCGCGATGGCATCCCATCCACACTTCCTGTCACCGAAACAGCATTTGACCCCGGACTCGTGAAGCTCAATGCCTGCTGCTGAATGCTCTGTCTCTGCGCCATACCTGGCACTATGCGATTCATGCTCGTATCTCTCGAGCCCCTAACACTACCACCAGTAACCCGTCCTCGGCCTTCTAACGCTTGCTCAAGTTGTAAAATGCGCGCTTTGAGGATGTTGCGCTCTTGGTCCCACAGCGAACGTTCTTCCGCCATCACTTCTTCCATGCGCTTCCGGTCTGCCGTCATATGTGCCCTCTCGCCCTCATGTTGACTTCGCAGTTTCTCTGTATAGTTCCGCCAATCTTCGACTAACTGCTCGCTGTTGTTCTCTGCGCTTGCGCTTCTTGTCTTCGGCGGTGAGATTGGGGGATTTTGAGATGGCGAGTGGTTGGAGTGTTGCATGCTGTAGGGTTTTGGTTGTCTGGCTGGACTGCGACTTGAACCCCTCGGAGAGTGAACGGACGTATTGTGCGGTGAGACGTAGGAATCCATGTTCATAGGCATTGTTCGGGGGATGATACTGGAGAATGGCGGCATGGAGTGTGGAGGTGAGGGAATTGCGCCGGAGGGAAGGAAGGAGTCGGAATCGCGTCTCGACATATCGTCTATAGTTGTATGCTCTCTCGTTCCGTTGTGTGTATCACTGTAGAGCGAGCATTGAGTCGTTTTCTGGGATGCAGTGAGATTATGACGATGCACGCGACCACGGGAGCCTTGAGCGTGGCTTCTTGGGCCGGGCGTTTTTATTCAGCAGGGTGGATGTTGATTCGGGCGGTGTGAAGATTGTGCGACCTGGCGCATACAATTTCTGTCGCTACTCTTCATTCGACTGATGCTCGGGGATAAGGTGATGGAGATGTGTTGTCAAGATGTATGAATGGCGGTCTCCTTTTGCAGAGTACAGACGTTGTTCACTCGTAAGGCAAATGTCCAATTGGCAGGGTCACGTCCTAAAGTGGATCCAACGGATCGCGCAGTGGAACGGACCGAAGGGTCCGCGGAGACGGGTTTTTACTTCCTTCAAATGAAAAGTCACAAAGTGTCCGCAATCCCTACATCTTGCATGGAAAAGGAGAGGGAGGATCGAATCAGGGGGAGTTGTTTTGGGGACTCACATGCATGTGTGGCCATTTTCAGACGCGGTGATTTTCAGGGACCTGGCCTTCTCCCATTGAATAGTATTAGGGCGCAATCAACCCCTGACACGTCATCCTTGTGGGTGAGAGCTTGGCGAAGGCGAGGGGAGGGTGTAAGGCTGGGTGCATATGGATTCGGTAGGAGAGACGTGGTTCCTTTGATAAGGAGGATGGGTTCGCAGATGAACCACGTACTGTTGGAGTATGGATTAGGCTGAGGAGATGTGATTCAGTGATCACCTGGTAGTGATGAGAGGGAACACGTTTGGTACCAGTGTATCACAAGAGAATTGAGTCTTGGAATTCTGCACATGCTGGAGTCAGATATTCCAAATTTTGACCCGAGAGAAGACAGCGTGGGAGAGGATATAAATGCAAGTGCAGAAGTTGTATCTCATTCACTCCCCATCAAGCAGTGCTTCCGTCAATCATTATTTCATCCCATCTCTCATCTTCGATGCCCTTCCTTGACACACTCGACGACCTAGGCATTCACTGCCTCATCCGCCCTATGTCCCTCCTTGCACGTCTGCACCTCCTAAACACATTTGACGACATCGGCATCACCCTCGTTTGTCGTCCTCTTCGGTATCTGCACCGTTTCGCTGCGTTTCTGCTCGACTCTGATCTTTATCCCACTATCTCTTATTCAGATTTGGCAAGCCTCAAGGCTGACGCGAGCACAGTCTCCTCGATGTCAAGATGCAGTACATCTCTAGACAGAGGAAAGAATGGCGGTAGACTTGGTAGTCGAAGAGTGAGTTCGAGAGGGAGTATCCGAAAGAGAAGCAGAGGGAGTAGGGCCTCTGGTGGCATGAATTTGAGTGAGAGTTCGAGGGGAACTGCTCAAAGGCCTGGGAGTAAGGAAATGATGAGGATTAACGGTCGACCTTGAAGATTTTCAGGAGAATATTTGACGCTTAATCGGTCTTTTGGCCATTGCTGGCACTTTGTGGGTCGAAAGATGGTGGCAACATTGAGACTCTCCTGAAGCAGCTTAACTGAATGCTGCTCGTCTCCCATAAGATGCAAGTATTTCGGCATCTTATACCAGATCAAGCACATTCTGCCAACACTCTTCTTGGTTCGCAACGTTTTGGTCGGTCGTTTGAAGGTCGGCGACGAGCTATCGAGTAGGAGGGCAGCTATATTCCAGGTATGGCTTAGGAGGACTCCCATCGAGAAAAGAGAACGTGTATTCTGGGAGTTTGATAACTCGATGCTTGATTCAACGCGGGTTTCTATTAGATGGAGAATTTCTTTGGGGAGAGGACTACTCTAGAATTTGAACTTTTAATTGGGGTAGGGTGGTGAAGGTTCGCTCATTTGCCAGGATGAAGCGGGAGGTTGGTTGAATGGAGCTGGGCTCCTGTTCAGGTTTTAGTAGAAACTTTCATTCATCATGAAATAATTTCAACCAATATCAAATACACATTTCCATAGATGCCAATTGGTACTATGCAATATCTCTTCATGGCGGCCGTCGAAGGAAAATAATGCAAATTAAAGACGGCAGAGATTTCATGAACGCGCTCTCCTGCGCCCAGCTTCCATATGCGACAAAACACCGGCAAGGGCGGCCAATATAACTTTGCCGCCGGAAATTCGACGGCGTAACCTTCACGGTTTCATGCAACAACATATCGAACATTAACACGAAGACCCGGTATTCTACCTCCTTCAAGTCCGTGGTTTCGAGCCAATAGGTGCCATTATTAAGCATCCTGTAGCGCGCCTTTGGTGAAAATCAATTTGAACTTTCAACTCACAGAATCTCAAGCGTTCGGTTTCTATGAAGCCATCAAGAATTATCATCGTCGAGCAGCTTTTTATCGTGCTCTTATTCTCACCCTCATTTTCCTTCAAGCCAGAACGAACAGGCCCAGCAGATGCTGCCCTTGTGGCTGTGTGCGACGAGGACGAGGAGGAGAAGGAGATAGTGCTGAGGTACAGAAGAGGGGGAAGGCGTGGGGTGATGCAATCGCAAGATGAACTTCCACTTGCAACCACAATCACCTTGAGCGATGATTCTTGGAGAAAAAAAATCGGCGGATTAGAGCGCCTACCTTATTATATCAGAGTCAGTTCTTGAAGGTGGCTTGAGTGCTATGCAGTCGAATAGTATCATTGAACTGGAGAAGCTCGTATCTAGACAGAGCGAACTTGATGGTATTCCACCGCTGCTCAAAGAAAAAAGCTGCTGCCAAGAAGTGAGGCGACAAAGAACCACGGCGATTTCGACGGGCTACAAAGCCAAGAACGCTTCCCGGCACTCGCCCGTTCATAGTCAAATATTTTGTCTTGGGAAAGCTGGGCACTTAAGCAGACGTGCAACAAACTATTTGAACACAAGACAGCCGGTTTCAGCGGGCCAAGAGGCCACTATTTGCTCCTCACGACCATACAACAGTAGCATAGTCTGAACCGTGGCGGAAACCGAGGCGGAACTCGACAGCGCTAAGATGAGCACTGCGCTTCCAGCAGTGGATGAGGCCCTGCCAAGACCAGTAATCATTGCAACATGCCGTATTGAGGCTCGTGAAGCTTGGCAAAATTCGCGGCAAAAAAAAAAAAATATTTAAATATTGATGAGGAATGCCAAGCTTTTGAACCTTCGTCTCGCGTTAGATTAAATACAGAAATGTTTCAACGCCCGCCAAGCGTATCGTGACCAGCCAAGACGACCCTGAGGCTTAGGGTCTTGGGATCTTGGGATCTTGGAACTTGGAAGATCTTCACTGCAGCGCCAAAGTATATCTTGGCATCTCGGCATTGAACTCAAATACCGGTAGCGCCGGTAGATAAGACTTCTGCTTTGAGTTTTCTTTACTGCAGTGTAGATCGATCTCGGGAAAAGTGCTGTCTGTAGGTACTTTCAAGATCTTGGAGATCACCTAGTTACGGAGATTTCGTGCGCCAATGAGAGGAGAAGAGAGGAGGGCCAAGAGGGGTTTAGGTGAAGTGGGTGTGCAGTGATGAAGTCCATCAGGGAAGACACGCGCTTTGCGAGTTTTCAGGTCACTTGAAGGATTGAAGAGGTAGTGCGAATCTTGGCCACTATTCCTGGATAGCGAGTGCCGATAGCTCCTCTTAGTACGACACTCGTCCTGGAATGTTTCGCCGAGAATGATGACTCTTTCGAGGCTACTGACATCGAAATTTCACCTCGAGTGGCTCTAAGCACTTAACTTCTTGGCCTTAGTTCCCGCTGCGGTTCGGATCGTCGCCGGATTCCACTTCCTCCTTGCCCAGCCCACTGAGCCTCTTCAAGGTAACACAAAATTGAAGTTGAACGACACCGAGTGACCGCTTCGGGGAGGGCTGCCGAACAGGGCAATGAGCCCAATTGGGGAGTTTGGAAAGGCAAAAATCGCTCAAAGATCTTAAGGCCTTGACTTTTGGACTTCGGCAGAGAACTGGAAAATTGAATCGCTCGAGTTTGTCACTTGGAATGTCTCGGGCACTTCTCATCGGGCGTGGAGGTCCTTCAGCCGCAGCGGTGCCCGACCGGATCTTTTAGTTACAGAAAGCTCAGTCGCCTTTTCGACCAAGAGTTAAAACGAGGCTTTCAAGATCAACATCCCCATCTCCTCTCCGATCACCTTGCATAGAAATCCCACATGACGATTCAAAAACTCCATCAACCCATAAACCTGAATCGGACAAAAATCGAATCGTGAGTAAGCCCCATCACTAAAGTCAATTGGAAAAATCAGGAAAGCCAATGCATGCAGAAGCAGAAGAATTTTCGCACATGAAAAAATTGGAAACACCCACGAGAACCAGAGGTCCTTTCCGAACGCGGAAAGCCCCCACGCGACCTTGCACAACTCGCGTAAATCTGCATAAAATTCATAAATAAGCCAGGACGGGGAGGTTTCAAGCCCTCACCGCTTGAGAGGGGTTTCATTTGGATTTGACATAAAGTATAATTTATTGAAAGGAGCATGCATGTGTGAGAGCTCAGACTCTGATGCGGCGCCTGCCCTCGGTTGGCGTAAATGCCGCAAAAGAAAAGACACCGCGTGATGCTTTCTTTGCGCCAAATTGGAATGATGGATCAGATGTGTATTCTCGCGTGGGGGTGCATACGTTTCATAAATGTCACCGCTGGTTTTCAGCCGCACTATTGGTTTGCTCGTACGAGCTCCTTTTTGGAGTAATTTGAAAGAACGGTAAGCTGAGAATAGATTTCAACAATGGAAAGAGGGGAATATTGTTTGACTTTGGTCACGCGACCGGCGTAGGGATAGAGAGGCAGCTACCAAAGTATAAAGAGGTAACTTTCCACGACATTTCGTGGGGTGCATGCACGATCTGACTGGATTGGAGGTGTGCACTACTGCAGAATCGTGCAGGTACCTACATTGTCGGTCAACTCGTGCAGAACTGAAGCCTGATTTCTGATTCCTGGGGAATTGAGACCGCCACGAAGAACTGTTCGTATAGATTCAAGCCGTGGGAATGTAGAGGATCGCGCTTTGGCTCCTCTTGTAATTCCTTCTTGTGGAGTTTCGTGCATTCTCCAGCCTGTGGCTGCAGCAGCTCAAAAGTTGGGGGTAGAAAGCGTCTCCAGGGATCGGGATGAAAGATTCAGGCTAATGGTCCATATTGCACATCGGACGCCGCAGCCGTGGGAAGGCCTTGTCTGGCTCGTTGGGATGCATAGGATGGGATTTTTGAGATTCTCAACAAGAATCAGCATTGAGGGACGGATGAGGAGGGTAGAGATGCTGGAAGCGGGATAGTGTTGATGGAACACTACTTGGACATTGGATCGAAGATCAGGCCGAGCTGTCAGTGAGAGGGAATGGAAATTGAATGTGTGAAGTTGACGGATTGTTGAATAATGTGCTATGACTTCATGAGGAAATTCACCCCACCCTGGAGATTTGATTCAGACGTAGCGGTGCATTCGCCACGAGAACCCTTTCTGTAATTCATCCAATCGCAGTAACACCCTGACAAATATTGAAGTGTTGCAGATATGTGATATTTGGGGTTTCAGTTTCAATAACGAAATTCGGTCTCACATGATTAAGGCTCTTCTAATCATTTGCTCGATGACCTGTGGGAAAGCATCATCAGTACCCCTTACGGTGTCCGACGAGTGACACCGAGAAGTAAACCTTGGCGCGCGGTGGGATCTGATGTGGAAGAGTGGGTGGGAAGAGGGCCAAGGCTTTGGCATTCAAAATGACGGCATCTTCAGCCTGTTTCTACGGAAGAGTTGTCAAGGCTTACTCGTCTTAAACGCACTTGCAGTCCTCCCTACAGCCCCAAGTACGTGCAACATTGTCGATCTGGCGTGGGCAATATTGTCAAATTGACGGTCAGGTTCTGAAAACGGGAACTTGGGAATGGTTGTTATGATTCGTTTGACCTGGGAATGGACGTTTTCTAGGCCCACGTTATGGCTTGAGTTGAAGATATTCGCAACTTGACGATCAGGGGTACTTCGGACATTGGCAAAATGACCCCGCCATCATCGTGAGGTTTATTTTTGTAACCGCCCCTCGCGCTCCTTGATTGAGTGAGTGTTCACGGCCTCAATCGAGTCCGCGCCTCGTGTTTCTCAGTCATGAGGGTGCATCGTGTTAGGTATGTCAACAAACCTCCAGTACTTGTATCAGTGACATGTTGTGTCGCCACCACACTTCTCCACGTCTTCTATGTTGTGTAAGGTTGCATATTCATCATCAATCGATCAGTGCAGTACCTGCTTCTCAACAGTCAACTCCAAATGTCATACGGATGTGAGGCCCCTAGGCTTCGGATCGTCGTAATTCGGAATGGTTGAGAAGGCCCGGAAGGAATAACTTCGGTGGCGGATAGTAGTGCTCAGATTTTGAATTCCTGGCAACCATTCAGTTGTCGTCCAAGCGATTCATATTATCTCCAATTTTAGGACTTCATCTCGCTGATTGTCTAGCTGCATCTTGTGTTCATCCATACGAAGCAGAGGTCGTGTCTTCGGCATGAAAATAAGGTGCGAGTATCCCGCGTGCTGAGGTACTCGTACATCGACGCGACATAAATTTAGGCCGAGATGGGGATCGTTAGCATGGAAGCCCGATAATTCTGGAAAGCTGGTCATCCAATTATTCACCCTCCTGCCCCATTGCCTCCCACCCTCCTAATACGGCAACCCTTAAGATCTTGGGTCAGACAAACCTTGCCCTTTGGACAGGCGAACTTAAACAACAACTTCTGTTTTCTGTGTGATTGAGACTATTGCGATCATCTGCTTGGAATCCACAATTGCAAATGGTAATACAGTGGTCAAAGCTCAAGAAACTCAAGCTCTTCAACAGTTTCTCTTGGAAGTCACTTTAACCTCCTCCCAGCCCCTGCCCTGGAAAATAAGACGGGTCTTTCGACAAGTCTTGATCTATCAAAGTCAACTCGGCACCCTTTTGCCGGCTCGATCCATTCATCCCCCCCACTACGGTCCGCTGATCGAATCCCTGACTTTGACGGCGGAAAACTGCACCTGAAGGTGCATATCAGCTCTACTCTCGCCTTCCGCCCTCATAACTCAAGCCTCGTCCCCCATTCTCCCTGCTGCCAAGTCGCACCTGCCTTTCCAAGAAGTTTTCATTCGTAAAATTCACTTCGACAACTTTTCGCAGCTTCCTCGATCTCGAGCGCCCAACGCTTTCATGTCTGTTCAACAATCTTAAAATATATATTCCTGGGCGGCACTCTTCGTGCGAGGTCGTGTCCGTGTCGTGTGTCGGTTCAGCGACGACCTGCAAAGCACAGCTGCAACAACGCCCAGCTTTTTCGCGACTGCCGTTCCTCGAATTTTTGGGGACGTTTGGTTTTGTCGAATAATCGCGATACCTACAAGAGCTCAGCTGCCGCTTTCTCAAACCACCTACCAATTTCGCGGCCCGTCAATTGCACGCTACACAGTGGCAGCATTTATTCACGGTGCCAACCATGGCGACGACCCCGCAGTCCCTCCAACTCTCCTCCAACCCCGTTTTCTTCGACGAAAATAATCCCGACGATATACACAGATTACACGCAGATTCCCATTCCTCAAGCACAAGCCATGCCTCATCACCTGAATCACGACCAGTCGACATAACCAGCCCTATACCTGAGGAGGAAGAAGACGAGACGAGCAGCGAGGCTGCAAATGAACCTCTAACTCCCACCGACTCACATCACCCTCCTACCTTTCAAGATAAGATGAATGGCTCGACGCCCGCCGCGTACGGTGCGTTACATACACAACCTCCGCTCATTCTGAATACCTCTCCGACGCCACCACCTTCTGCTGGAAATGTCAAGGGAACACCAGTGGCGGAAACCCCAAAGACTCCTGTACAAAAAAGACCTACATTGACGTCAAGGGATTCCGCTTCAGGCATAAAGAAAGTAGTGTCAGGATTTTTCAAGAGGTCGAATTCGAACTCTGGGAATTTCAATCTACAGCCCTTGACCACAACAGCAGACCAATCCACACTGCCCAACGCTTCAGATCCAATGCTAGGCAAGGAGCGTCGTCGAATGTCGATAAGAAGGATGTCTGCGACTACCTCTCCAATGACGACCAGGTCGAATACACCTACCTCGCCTGCATCTCCAGCAGAGGTCGAAGAGAAACAGCCACAAAAACGACTTCAAGTTCAAGAGCCTTCCGAAAATGAGTTCTTTAGCAGCAGGAGAAAGAACCGTTCTTCCACTGGGTTTAGTATACGAGACCGTATTCAAAAGCACAGCAAGGTTACCTTTACACCTGACGAGAAGGATCCAAAACAAGAACATCGACGCCATCGTGCCACTAGCGTAGAGCTTGACGGAGCTCACGAAAACAGAGGAAGTGATACGGAAGTTCAAACACTTTCGCGACAACTTTGGGGTATGGCAGCCGAGACTGGTATTGGGTTGAAGTCGCGGCGAATGAGTTTGAACCTTCCGGACGATTTCACTGTGGATGTTGTCGAATTGTATACCGAATATTGTGACCAGAGCAAACTACTTGGACGACGAGGAAAGAGCGTTGGCAAGGGAGCTACGGCCAATGTCAAGCTTATGAATCGGAAAGGTGGATGTGCTGGTGAGGTCTACGCTGTGAAGGAGTTCCGTGGAAAATCGTCGAACGAGAAGTCGGAGGACTACGAGAAGAAGGTGAAGTCGGAATACTCCATTGCCAAGAGTGTGCATCACCCCAATATTGTGGAAACTTTCCGTCTGTGTACCCACAACGGACACTGGAACCACGTGATGGAGTTTTGCGAGCAGGGCGACTTGTTTAGTCTTGTCAACCAGAAGTACCTTGCTAAGGACGATCACCAAGTTGACAGGTTATGTCTCTTCAAGCAGCTCATCCAAGGCCTTAACTATCTTCACAACAACGGCATTGCGCATCGAGATGTCAAGTTGGAGAACCTCCTGATCACAAAAGACAGCAAGCTGAAGATTACGGATTTTGGAGTCTCGGAGGTTTTTGCTGGTATTCATCCCGGTTTAAGGTCTGCTGGCGGGCAATGTGGAAAGGACATGCAAGAAGTGAGACTTTGTGCTCCAGGAATCTGCGGCAGTCCTCCCTACATTGCCCCGGAGGTGATTGCAAAAAAGGGTGAGCATAACCGCAACTATCTCTACCTGCCCTCTAACACATAACAGGCGAATATGATCCTCGACCTTTAGATGTTTGGGGTGCCGCTATTGTCATGCTCTGCATGTGCGCCAACGGATGCTTGTGGGAAAAGGCTGTAGCTGGCAGCTCACCCCTTTACGATGATCTAGTCCGAGGATGGGAGAAATGGAACACCAGACATTCCGACGGCACTTCTCCTGACATCACCGAGTCTGACTACCCCCATGTCAGCTTCTTCGACAACCATATCAATCCTCCTGCACTCCGCCGCGTCCTCCTCACCATGTTGAACCCCGATCCTTCAAAACGCGTGACGATGGCCCAAGTGGCCCAAAATCGCTGGCTCAAGAAAGTCGAATGCTGTCAAATCGACAGTTACGATGACCCCACCGTCATAATCGACGCTTCTAAGTCCAAGACCTGTGGCAAAATGACCAAACTCGTCCAACACAACCATCTCCCTCCTTCTCATCACGTCGGACACAAATTTGTCCGTTGAATGTTCTTTGCTGCATCTTTTAGCGGGTGTTTGGGATATGTTCATAGCATGCGCTGGCAAGCAGCCTTTGGAAGGGCTCTACTGGCTTTTGGGTTCAAAACTGGGTTGCTCTGTTCGGAATTCAAGATATCCCCGTCGTAATAGACGCTGTTTTACTGTACATTGGCATGATGGGTGCATTATGGGTTTGCTTCGTGCATAGCATAGAACTGCGGGCTGGCTCTTGTTTATGGGAGGGGGAAGGGAGAAAAGTGATCCGATGACCGAGGAAGGGGAGAATAGTAAAGTTGGATTGGATATCATATACCTATCCCCCTAGTTGAACCTTTACCTCACGGCCTCTCCTATATGTGAGACGTCATTCTATCTTGTGATGACCCCGAGGTAACACTCTATCATCGCATTCCCAACTGAGGTATCATTACGCTCAAAGAAACTTCTCCCACCTTTTTGAGAGCAGTCATCTTATTCTTTAAGTGTTTCCGGAGCTGCTTATTGGAGATGTCCTCTCTAACAATGGGATCCAACTAAGCCGCAGATAAGTCGCTCTCGAAAACAATCCTGAAGATTCGTGGCGGTGAAGTTGGTCTCGTTCCACGTCCTCCCTGATTGTTCTTTTACCATCCTTATGATCCAGGGTCGTATCATAGTTAGAGGAAGGGCTTGGTGTCTAGATAGTTTCCGTCGATGTAACCCACTCGTTCAAAGGTTGCATCGTCATCGATCTCTATTACAACTAGCAACAGTGAATACCTTTTTGAGCCTAATATTCTGATCCCAACTCAACTTCAGAACCTAGGCGGTAGTCATCAGAGTAAAACGCCTCACAAAGCCCGACGATGCCTCTGCGCGAGAAACACCAAAACCGACCAAGCCATTCACATCCCTCTTAAACCTCCACTTGCATCATCCTTTCTTCTAGCTTGATGAATCCGCCCTACACTTGGCTATACACATCATCGGATAGACAGTCGACGCCATAATCCAGGATGACTACTTCCCAACATCTTCTTCTACGTCAACCCGTCCATATTCGATAGGACTGGATTGAGAAACCGACAATTAGATCGAGCTTTGTATGGCCCAACCTTCTGGCGGTCGAGTGAACATATTTGCCAGCATAATCCAAGAGGAAGGTCACAGCTCCAAATGCCTCCAATATCTTTAGGAAATGTAAGTTTTCTCTCTGAATACGTTTCACCATTTCATGCCACAACTTCATAGCGTCCCTGTATTTGTCTTCAGAGACTATGTCTTCGCGAAGCAAGAGTCGAAAATTCGCGTTTATAAACTTCAGGCTTCTGGTGGTAATGGATATTGTGGTCTACGCTGTTGTTTTCTAGAGTCGTTTCAAACCTAGTCGCCCTAATGTGAGCGTTACTCCCAAAGACTAGCATGGATGGCAAATGGACATTGCGGGTCGACTGATTAGCTGAGCAAATATGTTAGAAAACTGGTGATTCGCTGGTTTTAAAGATATGCGTCTGAAAATCCGATGTAATGTGCCAATAACATTAGGGCAATAGGTGGCTTAGCATTTTCACGCCACTTCCAAGGCTACCCATCAAGCAAGCATATATCAACGACTGACTTTGCAGAACATGGATTCGCGTCTGTGGCAAGATACATCCGCATATAGGTTTTATAATGAAGATCGAGAAGACGGGTGCCAATCGATGGGATAAATCCAAGGTTTCCATGACAGAGGAGGCCAGAGACAGGGGATGCCAATGCCGCCCATGGAAATTATGTGCTGGCGAATTTTGGGTGTGTTGTGGGAAGGCTTGATAGAGAAAAGCCATGATGGGACATGGACGGGGTAGGAAATATTGAATTGGAAATGGGAGAAGACGCGTACGAGTATGGGATGTTCGAGCGTAGATAATTTGCTGTGCACTTTGGATATTTCACTTCACTGTCGATCACCCAAGCGTCTTTAGCATTGGGACGGTGACTGAGTGGGCATGTTGTGTTATTCACAAGCTCACAACTCACTTACAAATCTGCCTGCCTCGATATCGAAATCTAGCTAGCAGCCACATCGACATCACAATTTCACTTCACGCCGAGACAAAATACGACCAAGCTCCATCTTCGTCAAACTCAAACGAATTGAAATTCGATTGAACGGCCTTCGCGGGCTTTTAGGCCTGTGAAAGGTCTCAATGGCGATAAGAGATCTCAAGGCAAGACTGCGGTCGAAGTTCAGCCGACGAGATTCCACAGCTTCTTCTGTGTCTTCCGCAGATGGAGAAGCACACTCCGTAACCCCGGATCGCCAACAGAAAGCCGCGAAGACCAAGACACGATCATTGAGGTCGAGGATAAGCCAGCGACCACCGAGTACGAGCGGAACTTTTACTATTGACGAGAATAGTGAGGAGGCTGATGGTGATGGTTTGAGGGAAGCTCGGGTCGGACAAGACGGGAATCTAAACCCAGGCCGGCACGATCTGCACATATCGCCAGCGACCGAACATCTCGAAGTCAACGACGTGAATCTCGACGAACAACACCATAAGTACGATTCCACATCCACGACGGATTTCCCTACGCCGAACACTGATATCCCTCCTGTGCCAGAGGAACATGAGGGAGATCATGAGATTGATGAGGCCGTAGAAATTAGAAACGAGGGCGTACAGATTTCCACGCCGATATTTGAGAGTCCTGCTACTGGAGCGACACCCAGTCAACGGCCAACGGAATTATCAAGAAGACAGAGTTTATTGCCGCATCAACAGACACGATTGATTAAGACGCTGCTCGAGACCGAATTACCCCCTCAATCGCGCGCAGCAGCGGACCTCTTCGCGACTCACGGCCCTTCCACAATATCCGCGAACATGGTGTCTAGAAAGATATGGGTGAAGAGACCAGGGGCTTCTGCCACGCTGGTTACGATCCATGAAGACGATTTAGTGGATGATGTGCGGGATATGATATTGAAGAAATATGCGAATAGTTTAGGAAGGACCTTTGATGCCCCGGATGTTACGTTGAGAATTTTGCCTAGGGATGCGCAGGAGAGGACGTTGGGCCCGGAGGAACCGATGGGCAGGACGTTGGATGCGTATTTTCCTGGAGGACAGATGGTTGCGGAGGCGTTGGTTATTGAGGTCCCGCCGAGGAGGACGCCGAAGCCTAGTCCAAGACCGCACGCTGGGTATTATGATGAGGAACGAAGACCTGCAGAGGCAGGATCAGATTACTTTCCACCTATGCCGGTGCCTTCTATGCCATCTCCGCATCTCCCTGCTACTGTCCCGGCGCACGTTAACGGGCAGCACCCACCTCTCACCTCGCACTCGATGTCAGTCCTCACCACAGGGCACGTCCCGAACCTCCCCTCTCCAGGCTCAGCACGCAGACACCACCGCGAACGCCCCAGAGTAGGGAGACAGCATACCTCCTCACCGACCGTCGTAGGAGGACAAACGCAGCCCCAGATTGGAGGCACACAGCATAATGGTACATATCCCAACTTCACCGTCCTGCGTAGTCCCATTCCCCGCTCACCTAGTGCCTCAGACAAATCCCTTCCCTCCGCAGGTCCACCACCCGCTGCCCCTCCTCTCCCAACCCCTCCCGCCCAACAAACACAAAGCGAAATGGCCAGCCAGATCCAGAGAGTTGCCACCCCGCCTCCCAGAGTGAGCAGTCCGAGACCGACGAATAAACCTAGGAAGAGCAAGAAGAGTGCCTCTAATGGCGACCATCCGAGTTTGCCTGCAGGGATGCTGAATGGTGCTGTCCCGCCGATTAATGTCTTGATTGTAGAAGACAACATCATTAACCTCAAGCTCCTCGAAGCCTTCATGAAGCGTCTCAAGGTCCGCTGGCAAACTGCCATGAATGGACGGGAAGCCGTGACGAAATGGCGGGCTGGAGGTTTCCATTTGGTGCTCATGGATATCCAGCTGCCGATCATGAGTGGGCTGGAGGCGACAAAGGAGATTAGGAGACTGGAGAGACTGAATAGCATTGGGGTTTTCAGTTCTAGTGCATCTAGTTCGGCGCCGAGTGTGCAGGAACAGGGAGGGGAAGTGGATGGAGAAGATAAGTTGCCGTCTACGGTGCTGTTTAAGAGTCCTGTTATTATTGTCGCTTTGACGGCGAGTTCGCTGCAGAGTGATAGGCATGAGGCTTTGGCGGCGGGATGTAATGATTTCTTGACCAAAGTAAGCCCCGTTCCCCTTTACCCCTGCTTCCATTTTCCCGTTTCCCTCTCGTTTATTACGCTTCACCCATCTTCCACACATACGCATAACGTTGCCTCACTTGACGTTCGGAGCTGACAACCCCCCAGCCAGTCAACTTCGTCTGGCTTGAGCGCAAAGTAATGGAATGGGGCTGCATGCAAGCACTAATCGACTTCGACGGTTGGCGCAAATGGAAAGATTTCTCGTCCAACCAACCGAGCGCCGACGACAAGGCCGAGAAGAAAGGGCTTGCCAACAAAAAGAAGAAGGGGAATAGAGCGAGTGTAGGGAGTAATGGGGGTGTGCCCACGAGTCGATTGAGTATTAAGGAGGGGAATGAAGATGGTGGGGCGAATGGAGCTGCCATTTGAGGTCGTGGGGGGAGGGGGAAAGGAAGGGGAGGGAGGGTAATACTATATTTGCGGTTGTGTGTTTAGCGTGCGTTTACAGTGCTTCTAATTTTTCATTTATGAACTGAGCGGATGGGATGGAAAAGAAGCATATATGTGCACTCAAAAGAATGGTGCTGGCGTTCAAAGGGAGGAGATACATGGATGGAACTTCAAAGAGTGGACGGCCACGAATACGATTGATGCCTGTCTTTAGAGAGGCGTTGCCATTTGAGCTTGGGATAGACTGTTTTCGAGCTCGTGGGAGAAACTGGAGGATGGGCGTGGATAGAGAGTGGGGTGAGATGTGTGGATTGTGATGAGGCGTCATGTGGATGAGTGCAACGTGTAGATATACCAGGGAGAATGTTGAATGAAAATGATGGAATACCAAATACTTCACCGTCCCCTCTTCGCCGAGCCTTCGAGAGATCTTGCATCTCAAATTCCTAAACTGCTTCCCCCAAGGCTTGCTTAGTAGCATCAATATCTCTTTTCCCCAACTGAAAGTTGCATCATCTATGAGAATCAAAGTTCCTAATACGAGAATAGAAATATATAAAAAGAGGTGTTCTCGCCATCTTTTTGGGATCAGGTCAGCGGCGAATGCACTCGCAGTGATCTATGATTGTCTATTCCTTGTCTTCATCAATGGCCGTTGGGAAGAAGAGGCAGCGAGAATGCGTGTGCTTTGGCTGGGGAACTTTTGGAAATCTCCCTTGCGCTTCTGCTGGTTAGAATTTGGCTGGATTCTTTTGCTGTTGTCGGTATTTCTGTCGCTGTCGTTGGCTTCATCATTGTCGTTCCTCTCTCGTCATTGCTTTCTCGAGAAAGCTGGGCGGAGGCGCGGTTCACCGCAGCAGAGCCTCACCTTCCTCAACCGACGTAAATGTTTCCGCACAACCGAGTGCCATTCCAGAATGAATCAGATTTCACTTCTTGGTCAAAGGATAGGTGCTGTTCGTTCGTTTCTGGTACACGGGGTGACCAAGAACAAGGGCTGGGCTGCGTGAAGATATCTACACTCTGGGCCAACTTTCGCTGGTTTGGAGGGAGGGGGTTCAATAGGAAAGAATATCGTGCTTCGCGGGGAGCGGCAACGCAAAAGGATTTCAAAGTGTGACATAATAATGCCGCAGGCGGTTTTCCGGCTGATCTCAGGGTCCCAACCATGTATATAGTTGTAACCTGCATATCCCATAAAAGGGAGAGGTCGGGGTAAATGAATAAAAGCAAACCAAACCAAACCAAACCAAACCAAACCGCTCATGAACTAACAGCGTACAAATTTAGAAACGTAGAAGTTGATGATATCATCGCATTCTGGCTCTGCGCCGTCTGCAGCCTCGCATTCAACTGGCTCTGCTGGCTGTTTGTATGCTTCTTATATGCGCGCTCAACACCTCGCTCGCTGGTAACGTATGCGGCGGCACCACGCCGCTCTCTCCCTCTCCCTCTCCTGACACCGATCGTAATTTCCTTTTCTTCGCCTCCGAGATGAGCAGTTCGAGAGTGTTGGAGTTCTCAACGACGTTCCGTTCGCGCAAGATGGTGGAGAATTCTTCCTGAGTGAAGGCGGAGAGCAGCCGAGATCATGGTGCTGTGTATGTGCTATAACCCGGCGAGGTTGGAGGACGTGATGGTTGGGAGGCAGGATGAAGGAGCTGTAGGAGATGGAGAAGAAGGCTTTGGAGAGCGCGGTGTTGTAGAGGGATGTGAATGCTTATGCTCGAGGACCAGGTGCGATTTCTGGTTGGGGAGGAGGAAGGGAGGAATTGAGAGAGGTTTCGTTTGAGATTGCTGAAGGCATTTTGGAAGAGATGAAGGCGGAAGCGTTGCAATTGAGTATACGGAGAAGTCGTCGTGTTGAAGATAGTTGACGAAGTAAATTCTAACCTTCTTATTACATAAAACCTCCGGATCAAACACGGTCTTGAAATTGTACACTGCTTACCAACGACTTGACGGCTCGACTCCTTATCCTACAACATTCCTGTCAGATGCCCTCTCCAACCACAACCCCACCTTCATCTCAACAACAAATCCCTCTCCATTGTCTGTCATCGCGACCCATGGCGTATCATCGATCAGCGCACGTCTTGCCATCAATAACAATCTTCTGCCCATTTGGCATCTTAACCGTATCGTTGTCGCCGCGCTCTGTATATTCATGTATTCTCAGTTCTGCATACCCGTATTAGCCATTTTCCTTTCCGGCAATGTCTCTCCTCAACTCCTTTCCCTTGATCTCAACCCATGTTCATTCACCACTATCCGAAACTCTTGATTTCTCTCTTTTCCATTTCCAACACAACCACCAACCCAACTCAACAACACACAGAAAAGAAGGCGACAGAAGAAGGAGCATACATACTATAATGATCTTCCTTTCCCTCGCCATCCATTTTCTTGCCCTGCACAACATTCTGTCTCAAGATGAGCGCGACCTCTTCCGCATGCTTGACTGCGGCGGCGAGTGCGGGGTCACTGGGCTGGAGGGAGGCGTTCTTGCGGAAATTGTTGCGTGCTTCGGCCCGTGCGGCATGGAGTAGAGGTGCATCACCTGCGCATGGTGTTAGATCGTTATGATGACGAAGTGGATAAAGGTATGGGATGGAGTTGTGAACGGTGAAGTTCCTGCAGAAAGCAGGAAAAGGAAGGAACGACTAACCTTGAAACGCGATTCTCGTCGAACGAAGAAGGTGTCGGTAAGCTGCCAACGCCATCTTTGCTTCCTTCCCTTTTCGATTTTTTATAAATTCCTAGTCTTCTCTTTCCTGTTGTCAACTGTCAGCGAATCTTCAACACATTTTCTTCATCACACAACGTCAACGAAACATAACATCAAAACCATCTTACAGACATCAAGACTTCGAATCTGCTTCCTAATCGCTGAACGCATAGGAGTGATTCAGCGGCAGAGACTTCTCAACGCAATCATTTGCGGCCTGCGAGTCCGCCTCACAATCGTTGAACGCAAACCAGCGATTGGACCGAGCACTTGCCACGATAGCCGCCGCCTATATTATGGGTAATCTAAGCAGGCGGGACGCTTGGATGGATCACATCCTCCTCCAAAAATGGCCCACCATGAAAGGTCGGCTTACAGATACTGCAAAAAGTGCCTTCGAAGACGGCCTGAAAATCAAGGCTTGGGATCAGAAGAAACAGACGCTGGACGAGTTCAAGGATCTACAGGAGCAAAGGACCAAGCTGAAGGGCGGCGCGACGTTGGTTCAAAGCGACTCAGCGATTCAGCTGCTCATACTCGAACTAAGGATCAAGATAGCGAACATGAAGAAGAGCTAGAAATGAAGGATGCATGCAGAGCGTGGCAACGTCGTGAGATTGGAGCTACGAGAGAGGAGATGTGGAAGACTATAGGGCTGGGAAATCAACATAAGGACAAGATGACCAAGTGCAACCAAGATCTGGAGCGGGTGCGCGAAGAGGTGGATCAGACCAAACAAAATCTGGAGGAACAAATCATTGAAACGAATTCAACTATCGACTTTCAGATTATGTGGATACAGATGCAGTCGGATAAGTTGGATGACAAGAAGAGCAGAACCGCTGAAATGGAGTTAAAGACCAGCGAATTGCAGAATCAAATTGCTCAAATGAACTCAAAATTTAAGAGTTTGGAGGCTGAAAATCGCCGTCTGAAGCGAGTAAAATTCGGATGAGGATGATTCCGACGACGACAGTTCAAAACCTGGCAAGCAGGGAGAGCCGGCCCAAACGCTCAATGAAGATGAGGTTTCGAGGAATATCACAGATCCAAACAGAACCGAAGCCGCACCAGACCCATCCAAATTGGTGATGAGACTTCGAAAGAGCGGAAGAAAGCCAGCCAACCGCCAATGATAGGACCCGGCTTCAAGTCTCTTCGAGATACGGGTGCGCAAGGACACTCTGCCAAATCGCCTAGTAAGGCCCCGAAAAAGCCAAAGGAGACGAAGGAGTCCCGGGCACCTGACTTCAGACCTGAGGATGTAGGAGCAGACTTTGCAAGATTGTTCGGGTGATGCCGCCAAAGAGACGAAAGTCAAAACGAGACTGAGACAAATGGACCATCTACCACCTCGCTTGAGCAGGCTTCGAAAACTATGAAGGATCCAAATGAGAGCAAGTCGGCAAACAATGATTCAAACAAGGTGAATAATCGAAAAGTGCAGGGTTGTCAAACGTACCTGAGGAAGCTCAAGATAGGGTTGAAGAAACTCTGGTTAGACTAAAGACTCCCAACCAGCGCCTCAGCCCGACTTGAGGGGTCAACACCTTCTTCTTCTTTTGCGAATTCTTTCGCGGCCTTCCTAATCCGTCTTCGTTCTTCCTTCCGCTGTGCTTTTGTGATAGCAGAGGCGACGTGTTTTGATTCGGAGAAAGCCTGTTCAGCTCTGTCTTGTTGTTTTGGCCTCAAGGTAACCAACAGGGTCCAGCTTGAGATGGAGCTCGTAATGGGGGTCAAGGTCAAGATCGATGGAGCTCTGTCTTCTGTTCTCTTCAACACGCCAGCCACAAAAAATCCCCCCGTCCCATATCTCGTCACGTGAAAGGGAGCTAGTCTCATTATTGACTAGCGCCGCCGAAAGCACGGCCCAGCGAACAATTTATTTTTCAAAAGGTCCCCTCCAACTCGAAGCAACTGCCACATACTTCTCCGCGCGCAGCTGCACTTCCTCTTCCACAGCCCCTGAAGAGCTCTACACAGACGCTCCCGAGTGGCAGAGGGAATTGATTGATCAGATCATATATGACGACGTGAACGATTTGAGCGACGTAGCCGATTTGGACAGTCAGGCTACTCTCGAAGACTCTACAACTCAAGACGCTTCTGATCCAGCACTTGGAGGTTTATCAGGCATATCTGATATCCTCCCCAGTGCTCAATCGGCCCCCGATACTCCGTTGGAATAGCAACTACTTTTCCAGGCACACCATTCCGGTATCGATAAGTCAACTGTGTCAATCGATCCCGCACTTTCGAAAACATCCCACTTTCATCGCTCGGTCTGCATTACCAAAATGACTACACATACGCAAGTATCTCTACCGCTACCAGTCCTCCCTGAGGGCTGGTCTGCCGAGAAGGATTTCAAAGCCATTGGAAGCGTCAGAGCATCAACCCAACGAAGCATTGAACCTGTCGGACCCCATTTCCTTGCCCATGCCCGCCGTGCCCGTCATAAGCGCACCTTCTCCGAAGATGATCGGATTCAAGCCCAGGAAAACGCCAAGAAGGTTGAAGATGATGATTCCGGAGAGATCAGTGAACCCGAAGACCCAATGATGCTCGCCAGAGATGCCAAGGACTGGAAGGTATGTTCACCATCTTCATGCCATCCCAACCTATACTAACAGGCTTGCAGAGCCAAGATCACTACGCCGTCCTCGGCCTCTCGAAATACCGCTACAAGGCAACCGAGGAGCAGATCAAGCGTGCCCACCGAAAGAAAGTTCTCCGTCACCACCCTGATAAGAAAGCAGCCGCCGGTAGCACCGAAGATGACAGCTTCTTCAAATGTATCCAAAAAGCCACCGAAATCCTCCTTGACCCAGTCAAGCGTCGTCAATTTGACTCCGTCGACGAGCATGCCGATATCGAGCCTCCCTCCAAGAAAGAAGCCAAGGGCGACAAGTTCTACTCTCTGTGGGGCAAGGTCATGAAGTCTGAAGGACGATTCTCCCGAATTCAACCCGTCCCCAAGTTCGGTGACAAGAACAGCACAAAGGAGGAGGTTGACGAGTTCTACAACTTCTTCTACAACTTCGACTCCTGGCGCTCGTTTGAGTACCAGGATGAGGATGTTCCTGATGACAATGAAAACCGTGATCAGAAGCGTCATATGGAGCGTAAGAATAATAATGCGCGCAAGAAGAAGAAGACCGAAGATTCTGCTCGTCTCCGCAAGCTTGTCGATGATGCTATGGCTGGTGATGAGCGCATCAAGCTTTTCCGCCAACAGGCCAACGCTGCGAAGAACAAGAAGCGTCTAGAGAAGGAGGCTGCCGATAAGAAGGCCGCTGATGACGCGAAGGCCGAGAAGGAGAAAAAGGAGAGAGAGGCGAAGGAAGCCGAGGAGAAAGCTAAGGCGGAGAAGGAGCAGGGCAAGAAGGCTAAGGAGGCTGCGAAGACTGCTGTCAAGAAGAATCGTCGTGTGCTGAAGGGTTCCGTCAAGGATGCGAATTACTTCGTTGACGGCGAACCATCGGCTGCTACGATTGATGCTGTGCTTAATGATGTGGAGCTTATACAGGGCAAGGTCGATCCGGATGAGGTTGCGGCTTTGGCAGGCAAGTTGCAGGGCTTGAAGGTTGCGGATGAAATTAAGAGTGTTTGGGCTGAGGAGGTTAAGAGACTTGTTGGCGCGGGTAAGCTGAAGGAGGGAGAGGCTAAGACTCTTGCTTAGATGAGGGCTTTAGCCTTAGTTCTGTTTTCTGAGAGGAGTGACGATGCTGCGGGGCGTTTGATGCATTAGACTGCAGATGTTCATAGACAGACATACACTGCATTGAGACATGAGATTCTGATAAGTATAATTCAAAAGATTCCTTCGCTCTGTTTGGGCCTGTTAATGGTAAAAGAGGACTTCAGGGTGCTTGAGGCGGGAGTGGGTTTGAAGGAGTTGTTGAGAGGAGTTGTTGAGGTGAGTTGGTCTTTTGAGGAGATGGAAATGCACGTGCGATGAAGTTGCTTCATTCATGGACATCCTGGGTCTCGTCTCGCAGGAGCCACAGATGACGTTTCATTTCGACTGAACAATTGGGTATTTGACGAGAACCTTCGTGAGTACTCAGGCTCTCGCCTGTCACGGCAGCTTCTAGTTGTTCAATTCGCATGAGCAAAGATTAATGAGGCAAGAATATTTGAAGGATCTCATTTCTATTAGATTTGAAGCGACTATGAATTAGCTTTGATTGAGCAACGTGGTATCTAGCCAAGGCCCTACCTCTCAGGCTCTAGTCGGATTAGGCAACTTGAAGTCGTTCAATTCACTTGAGCATCTCACATGAGCACACATCAAAGAATTTGGGAACTTTCACTTTTATTGGAAGACTGACTATGTACAGAAATATGCGATGATTGCCCTCCCTCTCAAATGCCAGGCTGTTGTGTCGTGAGGAGTTATTCATTTGACGCTGAGAGTGCTAGTGAATGCATGTGTTGTGAAATGAGATCAAGGAAAACTTACGAAGTAGATATTTGGTCGTGGATGTCAGGACTGTTAGGGGGATGTGAGACGGCACCAAGGAAAACTTGCTGGAAAAGTATTTGTTGCGGAGATGATGGCTTTTAGAGGGAATGTAGGACGAGACCAAGGAAAACCTGTTCTAAATGACTCCGAGTCGCTAGTGGCAATGATGTGAATGCTCCGATTTCTGCGGCAAGGGAGATCCAGTTGGCAATTTTGAGGACTCCAGTCCAGTCCAGTCCAGTCCACAACACTCAGAACATTTTTGTCTTTTATGAGCTTTAATTGCGAAGTCGATCTCAGAACGTCAGTCGACTTCCAAAGAGGATAGTCGAGCTTGAGCTTTGCTAGGTATCTGCGATTCGCCTTAGGCATTTGATGTCGTCCTGGTCATCGACACCGGCAGAATTTGAGAAGTGGCCTTACACATCCTGGAAAAGGACTTCAAGTCTCGTCTTCCATTCTTTGGGCAAAGAAACTCAACCGCGGTTCGAAAGGCAGCTTCTGGGTTATCGTCGCCGTTGCAGGATGACTGAACGATAATTGTGGTGCAAGCTCTGAGAGAATGGGGTGGCAACAGGCCGGGAAATTTCAAGATGGCGCTGCTCGGAGTTGAGTTTCCTCCAAATGTGCTACTAATGAGCCCAGCACAAAGTCTTGTACTGCTCGGTTCCGCTTAAGATTGGCTCTGTGATAAGAGTCAGCAAATGAACCTCGTACCAATATTGATTGGTGATGAAATTAGAGAACAAGCTGACCTTGGGGAATGACATACCGGTTCTAAGTGAGTTTGACCCGCTGATCGTTGACAAACTTTGTCTATGATCACCTCGCAAAACGGCAACGCATTGAAAACCACTGGGGTAGTCTTATGAAGGGCCTGCGCTTGTTCGGAATCTGATTGAACACACTTTCTTGCACTTTGCCTTAGAACGGAGTACTTAAGCCGCACTCGAGGCTGTAAAGGCAGTTTGAGAAGCAAGGGATTCTGGTAGGTTGGCGTTGATGAACAACGTGGGCTTATCCTCTACGTTGTCCTTGAACTAATCTTCAGCTATGATTGGAGAGTGATGCGAGGCAGTATTTCTGCGTGGGTGATGGAGGTGATCGAGTTTGATGAATATTGTGTTTGAATATGTTAGGTATCTGAAAGACCAAAGGCCAAGTTGTTAGCAACCTGGGAGGAGAGTGAGTTGATGGATCTGAAGGGCCGAAAGGGGTATGAGGTGAATGAGGAATAGTAGATGGTGGATGTGAATCATGACAAGCAAAGCTGAAAGAGAGAGCTGGGATGCAAGTCTCGAACAGAGAAGAAGTTGAGGTAGTATGAGAGTTGATAGAGCGAGATTTGTTATTGAAGAAAGTTGAGTGACTTACCTGAGTAGTTCTCTGTATTGAAGTGATGAGCTTCAAAGAAGATAAAGTTGAATGTATGCTGAGTTGTGGTTGGAGATCGAAAGGCTGTTGAGGAGCGAAGGTTGAGTGAGATGGAGAACAGTGAGGGGGGTCTTTTATAAAAATCTCAGGGGGAGGAGGTTCATGCCTGAACCTGTACTTTTTGCGTGACGTCGACAGCGACAACGACAGGTCGATTAGTGGAGCTTGTAGTCGACGACGACCAAGGTTGAGTGAATCTGTAACTCAAGGTGAGCTTGCAAGAATGTCTTGAGTTGCGTTGAAGATATAGGGGCAACCCACGAAGCCTTGGGAAGAAGGATCAAGGCGGGGACACGTGACTCGTAAGAGAGTTATGAGTGGAGAGAGCTAATCAAGAATGCAAAGAATTGTGACAGAACGAAGGAGTAGAGTCTTGAGTGGGACCTTGGAATCATCCCAACAGCATCCCTTTAGAAATAACCCAACGTATGAATTGAGAATGTATGGCTGATAAGCGGCGTCTTCATAACCAGTTCAGCACGGCCAGGAATATCTGGCTTTCGGACTTTGAATCAATTCCACAATCCAAAACCTGTTGAATCACAAGCACATTCCCCATTGAAAGAGACTAAAACTTCCGTTCATAAATCGTATTGTCGAAACTTGAGAAGAATGCCCGCAGAAGCCTCATTTGGCCCTCACATGGCTGACGGTAGAAAGAACAGAGCATAAAGTCCACGTGATCAAGAACTTTCATATATATGTGCGTAGATTGTGCGAAGGAAATGTTGTCAATATCGGAGAAGCAAAACGCTGTGTTGAGAGAGACAGATTAAATAGAGTCAAGCGAAAAGGTTGGACATCCCGCGTGCAATACTGTAGCCCGGGATTTGGTGATTGAAATTCCATTCCGCAATGTTATATACATACAATTCCGACTATCCACTGCTGCATATCGCCATCCGTTATGGCCCGTTGTGCGAGTAGGTCTGAGACAGTCAGTGTCTGCTGGTACGGCTTCGAGGAGACATGGAGGGACAGTATCAGGAGCCTTGATAAAGTTCATTGGAAGGAAGTTATCTCTTACTTGTCTGGTTCGGAGATGGACTGGTGTCTCGCCCTTGGGCGTATCTGGGATGACTTTCTCGAGTTTCTGAGGAACGCATATTGTCAACACCGATTCCGAGAGCACAAGGCAAAACCGCCGCGAACTTACCAGGTTATCGAATACACATTTGTTGAGCTTCCACTCTGCCGGTCTGCATTGCCATAATTGTTGGTTGTTGTTGTCAAGGCAGGTCCAGTGTTTGCGGAATTCCTCGAGGCAGTGCTTGTTGACATCTTCGATCCTGCAAGACACTCGCATGTCAACCCATATTCAATGTCTCCGGAATCCAAGCAAAGATAAGTCCGGTCTTCGCCGTCATATAGGCTACTCACACGCTCTTCGCACATCTTGTAACTCTTCGGCCCTCCTTCAAACATTCCATCTCTCCCTTTCCCGGGTTCTCGTTCTTGCATTGCATGAAATCATCGTTGTAGGGCTTGCATCTCGCTCCAATGAAGAAACTAGCAGACAGCAGTGGCGCTGAGCTGCTTCCGATTTCCTGGACAGGTGGGATCTCGGGTGGGAGGGGTGTTGTGTCAATGAGGGTGGTTTGATTGAATCTGCAATTGAAATTGATCAGTTCGGGTTCCGCAACTGCGGAACGTGGGCATAGCAGCAACTTACCTTGCCTGTCGCCCAGACATCTTGAAGTTATTCGCGGAGGTGGAATGTTTGTGGGAGACGCAATTAATTGTTGCAGAATTCGGAGCTCAAGGAAGCTCGAGTGAGATCAGGAACACGTCACATCTGATTGGTGCGAGAAGCGACAACCGCGATCCAAAATTTGGGAGAGCAGAGCTTCAGCTTCAACATCGCGACAGCAATAATTCTTCGTATTGCCCATTTTCTCCTTCAATTCTTCACAAGATGATTTCGAAAATACCAGGAGCTTGATATCACTCCACGCTCTTTGCGACCTGCAATCCAACCTTTGCACCATCCTCCGTACCGTGCAACATCGATCTTCGAGATTCGACGCGCTTCACGTCCAAGAGCTCCATGTTCTGCTTCGCACCATCTTCCAACAAAGAACCGTAACCTTCGTGGTCATTCTACATACGATCGCACATCGCTACATTCTTCCTTCCTCGGCAACCTCCACCATGTTCTCTTCAACTCAGCAGACGGGCGGTGGCATATTGGGATCTGGTGCAACTGGGCAACAGACAGGCGGAGGCATATTTGGCGCTCCGACGACTGGACAGAATCAGCAGACTGGTAGCAATATTTTTGGTTCACTCGGGCAAAACACTCAGCAAAACCAACCGCAGAGTACTGGGTTGTTTGGAGGCCTGGGTCAGAATAACCAAAACCAACAGCAGACGGGGTCCATTTTCGGCGGACAAAACAATCAACAAAACCAGCAGCAGCCGGGAGGAATATTTGGCGGCAGCATGCAGCAGCAAAATCAACCACAGCAGAATACAGGTCTGTTTGGTGGACTTGGTCAGAGCAACCAGCCACAACCGCAACAGACTGGCAGCCTTTTCAACACGCAAAACCAAGGCCTTGCACAATCACAGCAGAGTCAATTTAACAACTCATTATGGCAACCTAACAGCGGTATTAATCCCCGTAAGTTCCTCCAAGCCTCTTCCCGGGCTGTGCTAACATTTCAAAGGTGAGAAGAGCATTCCTGATCAAATCAAAACCGTCCTCGATCAATGGGATACCGGCAGCCCGAATTGCGCCTTTCAACACTACTTCTACAACAAAGTCCCTCCGCATACTCAAGAATTCTTCCGACCTGGCCCCAATGAAGACCCAAAGAAATGGGAGGATGCTCTCAAATTGAAACCTGGTCCTGGATACGTCCCAGTGCTCTGCACCGGATTTTCACAACTGGCAGAAAGATTGACTGTCCAAGCCCAGAACCTGTCGGTCTTCAACAGCGAACTCCATAGGATAAACAAGCAGCTGGAGGAACTCTTACAGCGTCACGAGACCATCACCAGTATCAGGACAATGGATGCAAAGAGAAAGCACGTTGTGCTCAAGCGGAGATGTCTGGTGTTGGCAACGAAGGTGCAAATTCTGAGAAATCGTGGATATGCAATGGGTGGTGATGAGGAAGATCTGAAGGCGAAGTTGGTAGCGCTGGAAAAGAGTGTCAATGATCCGGGATTGGATGCAAGACAGGAAGAGATCTGGGCGAGAATGGTCACCGTTCAAGAGCGGGCACGATTGCTGAGGAACGAAATCGAGAAGAACGGCCAGCCAGCTGGGCAGGTATTGGACGAGCAGACGAACAAGTGGGCGCAGAAGGTATGATGAACTTCGTATGTTTCTCGGATAATGCTGACCTGTGACAGATACTGGAGGATTACCAAACGCAATTGGTTCACTTGAAGAAGGAGCTCGATTCGATACAGAAGGATTATGTTGAGTGGGAGAAGGATCAAGCACCCATGGCCCACGGCCGATGAGATACCCGGACGGAGCCACGGACTGCAGGAGTTGTGATTCTGTCTCCTAGACATGAAATGTACTGTACAATACAGATGGCAGATCTAGGGCGCCATTGGCGGCGTCCATCACTTGACTGGATAGAACCATCATGATGATCCACAGCAAAGAAGCAATGGAAATACTTTGCGATCTCAGATTGGAACGGAAACGAACACGAAAATTATCTCTGACTCTATTGCCAAGTTTCGTTCCTGCGCGATTTCCATGACTCACTAACGCGCATCTTCAAATCTCACGTGAATATAAAATCTTCTTCGTCCTGCCATCCTTCTAAAACCATAATCTTCGCACTTCTCAAGATGAGTGTTTCAAAGCTCTGGGAGCCTGAAGGCGCTCCTGTCTCTACGACCCCCGCGCTCTCCCCATCCGCCACATCCCCAACGTCAACCCTCGGCAACAGCCTCCCATCCACCTGCGTCCAAAGCGTAACTCTCATCCCCCTCTCCGAATCCCACGCCAAAGACCTCTATACCAATCTCGGTGGTGCTCAAAATGCGAACCTTTACCAATACATGATCGGCGGTCCCTTCAACGATCTCGAATCCTTCGCTGCGCACGTGAAATTCCTGATCGAAGGCGGGGCCTTCTTCCCTTTCACAATATTTAAGCACACTTCAAACCAAATACCATCCAAAGACCAACCCGGTGAAGCTATGGGCATCATCTGCCTCTTGAATATCGTCCCTTCTCACCGCACCATCGAAATCGGTCACGTGCTCTTCTCGCCTCTCCTCCAACGCACGACTGCAGCTACGGAATCCATCTACCTACTCATGAAACATTGTTTTGAGGATCTGGGTTATAGGAGGGTGGAGTGGAAGGCTAATGATTTGAATGAGCCGAGCAAGAGAGCGGCGCTGAGATTGGGGTTTGTGTTTGAGGGGGTTTTTAGGAAGCATATGGTTGTGAGAGGAAGGAACAGGGATACGGCTTGGTATAGTGTTACGGATGATGAGTGGGAGGGCGGTGTTAAGGAGGCGCTGGAGAAGTGGTTGGAGAAGAGCAATTTTGATGCGAGTGGGAAGCAGGTGAGGAAGTTGGAGGAGGTTAGGGAGGGGTTAGCGAAGAAGGCGGCGAAGGAGAGCTGAGAGTTGGAAGAGGTCTTTTGTACAGATCAAAAAAATAGAACGGGGATTTAGTGGCTTTAACTTTGAAAATGAGCTGGAGCATCAGTGGCTGAAAAATTCTCTGCTTCCGCTCTGTTTTTCTCTCAATGTTACAACGCAGCCATGCTCCGTCTTGAATGGCTCAAAGCATTAACGACCCAAATTCTTACATTATTTCGCATGATAGGATAGTGGAGAATGGATCACCCAGCGAGGTTCCTCTCCTCTTTCTGGTGACAGAGAGGACAAGCGAATTTCTCTCAGATCAATAGGCGGACGAAAACTCTCCAAGATTGTATTTGTGTTAAAGCATCATGTAGCCTTCTAGTCTTCCTCTAAAAAAAGAAACTGCATCATCATTCTCACTGAAGTGTATAATATGCCATAGCCCCAGCCCCTCCACAAAGCTCTGTGTCATCACCAGTGCAGACCATATTGCACTGCGAATCACTGAGAAGCGTTGGATCAGCCGCCGCGAAGTCGGTGCTGCTCCCACAGACTATGAAAATCAGTTTCCATACAGTATCGGGGTGGGAGTTCACTCACAGCATTGACTGCTATACTCAGTTCCTCCTGCATCAAATCCTAAAGAAGAGCACTGCCCAAGACAGTATTCAGCCGTCATAAGAGTGGCTGAATCGATCTCGACGCCATTGGCGCCAGTATCCCGATTCCCAATTTCATCAGAGTAACAACCCTTGTAGGCCCAAGTGTCAGGCAGCCCAGTCTTCTTGATCGTCGCAACCGGTGCGGCTTGCGGAGGTGACGAAGAGTACACGCTCAGCAGGCCAGGGCCACCACAAATTTCAGCAGAGTTGCCAGAACATTTCATGGCGCAGTTTGAGTCAGCCGAGGAGAGCACGCCGCCGTTCTCGATGAAATTGTCGCAGAAGCATTGAGAACTGTACTCGAGGCCGGCGATAGACATGTTCATTCCAGCGCAGGTCGCAATGCACCCTTCAATTGTGTTTGTTGCGGAGTCGGGTTGCTTGTTGGCTAGAATTCGACCGGCAGTATTGTCAACCCAACAACCACTGTAGGACCAGCCTGAAGGGAGGTCAGCCGGAGCTGGTGAAGAGGAAGTTGGCGTGGAGGTCGATGTCGTAGTGCTGGAAGACGGCGGTGAAGTAGTGGTGCTGGAAGGAGAACTAGAAGACGAGGACGGAGATGAAGCTACAACGCCAGCGGCATTGATATACTCGTACACCGAGAGCCTCGAGCTGCCGCCACAGATCTCAGTAGTGTTGCCATCGCAGGTCCACGTGCACCCCACATTTCCATCTGGAGCTGGACCACCGCCGTTCGAAAAGGCATTACCGCAATGGCACTCATCATGATACTCCATGCCCGCATACACAAAGCCAGCAGCCTGGCAGCTGGCAAGGCAGCTCTCGACGGTCAGTAAGCCGCTGTAGGTGCCTACAGTAGTCAAAGTACGTTCATACGGCTGGTCAGTGTAACAGCCGAGATAGACCCACGCGGGACCAGCAGCATAAACATCCAATCTATTTGGTCCGCCACAGGTCTCGCCTTCGTTTCCACTACAGCCCATATTGCACTCTGTAGATCCGTCTGGTGCTTGACCTTGGTTATTCCGTATGGCGTCATCACAGTAGCTGTAAGAATATTAGAGTTAGTAAAGGCTCAATAGAGGTGGAAGAAGAATAAGGCGAATGGCATAAGAGTTGAACTACAACATCTTCTAAGTAGAATCTCTGACTAAAATTCAACGATTCAGATAGACTATGAAATAGATTGCTCTGAGAATTACTTCCCATTCATCTCCATATTCGACGCCTGCAATTGTGTAACCCGCATTGGCACAGCCGCTGATGCATTTCTCTATGGTCAGAGAAGGGATGTTGAGTTTATTTGATAGGCCGCGAGCGCCAACGTTGTCAGTATAGCAGCCGAGTGTAGCCCAAGCCGACGGCAGCGGGATGTTCGTCACAGGTGTTGGGGTACTGGTAACGATTACCGAAGACACAGGTGTAGCCCCATGGTAGGAGTAGAGGTTTAAAGCACCTGGTCCACCGCAGTATTCGGATGCGTTGCCACTGCAGGCCATATTGCAATGGGACAGGTCTGGATACGGGCCACCGTTGACATAGGTGTTGTCACAGTCTGGGAAATATCAATATAGGCATGGACAAGAGCTGTGAGATGACTTACAGCATTGATCTGCGTACTCCACTCCGGCAAGGGAATATCCTGCAGCCTGGCAAGCCTCGACGCAAAGCGCAACGGTCATAGCAGAACCGCCACCCGTTGTGGCCACTTCATTGGCAAGAGTACGAGCACCGACAGAATCAGAATAGCAGCCCTCAGAGACCCAGCCATCGGGTCCAGGGTTAGTGGAAACAGTGACAGGGGGAGTTCCAGGAGTTGCACCCTTGAGATAATAGAGGTTCATCCTATTGGGACCACCGCATGCTTCCGTGGGTGTCTTGGTGCAAGGCATATAACAGTCGGTTTCAGGCTCCTGCGTGGCAATGGGATTAACGTAGTCTCCGCAGTCTGTTGGTAAGTGTCAGCACCGATGTGAACAGCATTGATCTGATAACTCACAGCTGTGAAAAATTCCGAAGTCAGCAATTGTTCAAAAGAGGTGAAGGATTAGAGCAAACCATTGTCCGCTATATTCAACACCAGCAAAAATATATCCAAGCTGGATGCACTGATAGACGCAATTGTCATCGTCGACATGTTCTCCAAAATGAGCGGCAACTGCAAGGGTGCGTGAGGACTGGCTGTCTCTATTTCATAATCGTTAGCATTGTTTACTGCCGAGTTTGAATAACTTACGACCAGCAGCCCATATAACCCCAGCCATCGAAGTCAGGAGGATTCAATGGTTGAGGAAGGTCTTGTCTATTGTGAATAGTGACACCCTCCGAAAGGTTGAACTTCCAAGATCAGCGTCGCTCGTGGCAGCTTGGACTGGAGATTCTCACCAAGGAAAATGCAAGGGACAAAACGAAAGTCTTTTGGACCGATGTTAGCTGCATGGTGAGCGACAGATATGCGATAGGAAAATAGTAAAGACGAGCGGATGATGGTCACCAGGATGAGAAATTGGGAAGCTTAAGACGGAAAGTGAAATACTCAGCTCGGCTCATTTCATACCTATATTTCCACAGCTCCGTGACGGCGTTGTATGAGAGGCGCCATCATGGACGTAAACAGAGATGTGGCCGTGCTCTGGTAATGTGGCGTATTGAAAAATGACTCGAAGCGTGCCTGGGCGGGTCCGACAGGGGGTTATTTCAGCTGTCGGTTCCCCACGTTACACAACGAAAGGCTTAATTCAACTGCGGGTAAATCCCAGCAGCACATCAATGCTGACCGCCTAATCACAAATTAAGATTGTTTCCGAAGCCTCGCTGCTATTTCAGAGCAGACAATACGGATTCGGAATGGGCACAGTTGCCATACAGCGGCTCGAGACGTCCGGAGACCGTTCTAGATGTACGGTATTAATTGGTTTATAAGACCATGTCTTGGACATCAAATGCTACCACTTTGTTGACTGGTCTTATAATAGAATTAGGACTTTGTAAGTTGCACTTTTAAGTTCGATTTTTAGTTGAAATTAGTAATAAAGGAGGGACACTTACTATATATTCTACCCCTTTTCTTGGGGCCTTATAAATTTTGCCTACACTTGACTTGGCAAAATCAGCTCTTATAAACGGGGGTATTATAGCGAGACAGGGTCTTTAGAAACCAATTAATACGGTAATTTAAAATTTAAGCAAAGGAAAATCAACAGAAGTGCCGCATGAATTGAAATACAGGATATCAATCGCTTTGGAGTGATTAAAACATATTTTAGACATCTGATAGTTAACTTTGAGTCCATGAGTTCAATTGTTGAGTTGTAATGAGCGTTAGGGTTCTCCGGATCTGGTGAGCTCTTTGGAAACTGCGAATTGCTGAACCCAAAAATGAATGATTGATATCATATCCAAATTAAATAAATTCGCAGAAATTAGAAGTAGTACTTTGAGCAATTCGACACAAAGGCTGTGTCTGATATCATTGTATGTAGCATGCTGCGGGTCGTTTGAGCCTTGCGAAGCTTACAGCAACGCGTCGTATTTCATGCATGATCAACGAAGTTGCAATGACAAGGAGAATATAGACGACAACGACAAATGGAATGAGGATGAAATTAGAAACAGCCAAGAGAGAGTGGCAAACGCAACATAGCTTCGCGGAATAATTGCTCTGTCAATCGTAAGTGTCCCAGGCCCTTTCAATATCTGGATATGGAAGCACTGGCCAGCCATCTTCAGATCACCAAACTTTCTGATGCCGAGGTAGCTGTGGTAATTTCAATCAAAGTCTTTCTGTTTGAGCTTCGAGTCTCCAGTCTTGACAAACGGGGAATGCGCGGCGCTGACTTGAAGCTCAGATCTGCAGCTGTGTAAATGAAGTTCTTATAGCACTTCGGTCTCTTGCAGGATTAAGTTAACAGAGGGTCAAAAGGTCAACCAATTAACGACATTCAACCCTTTGCTGGATTATTGGAATCCGAGGTTTCGATGCACCAGACCTTTTGAGCGATTGCAGGTTTGAAGGATAGGATCGGTGGGCAGTCGTCCCCATGGCAGTTGCTAAAATCTGATGAGTGATTGAAAGCCGTGAAACAACCAACGAAATGTCAGGAGGATGAGTTCGAGTTTCTGAGGTGGGTATGTCCATTCTCTTTCTCCGGATCTATGGTGTATCGTACAGCCCTCCGTTCATCTACCCCAACTCCAAGAATTCTTGTATACACGTCGTCCAGTCCATTATCCCCGTATGCCCATCGTAATATACACGTCGGCTCTATGTCCTCTAGCAGTGTCGTATGTTCGGTGCGGGTATCTTCTGACTCCTTAAACAAGCTTCTTCACGGCATCGATCGCAAACGGGGCTATCGACAATCCTGTTAGCATACCCCATGATATTTCCGATGAAGAGTAGCTCTGGAACGTACACAAGTACAATAGAACAGCTCCAACTATGAGCTTCTGAACAGTCAAGGTAGCTTCCTGCTCTTGCGCCTTGAGCTCGGCGGCGGTGAGAGTTGGTGGTGCTGTGACTTCATTAAAATGGCGTTCCCGCAGAGTTCAATACAAGTAAGTAACTTACGTCCTCCGAACATGTTTGCGACGTGAAGTTGTGAGAGGGAGAAGTTGAGATCGGATTCGAGTGCAGGATGTGGTTTGGTTTGCTTGTGACACCCATACTGGAAATTTTAATAGAGCGATGATAACCGACCCCTGTCACGCTACCGGCTATTTTCGGTCCGTTAGCGCGTATTTTTCTTGAAATCAACGAGAGAGCAATCATCGAACTTTTTTGATAAGCCCATTTCGCAATCAACAAAGACGAGTACAATTGGAAATTTTGAGACAATATTAAGCCCAGACTCTACATACGAATTGAGCTCTGGATTGACAAAATACGTCCATATTCACATCTATCTTACCCGGCCAAGGATGAGGGGCAAATGAGTTTACGTTTATTCCTAAACCTCCCGACCCCTCTATCCAAGCTCTCCTGACTCCTTTATACTCTCGCCTCACCGACTTTTACCTCGAGCTTCGAGCTTCGAGCTTCAAGCTCTTTCTACCCAACACAATGGCGACTTCAAGCCTTGTGCTTCGCGCACAATTAGGAAGACTAGCTAGTCAATCGAGACCTTCTGCAACAAACGGAGCTTCCCATCTCACGCGACCATGGACCTGCCGCCAATGTACGCGCTCGGGTTTGGGTTTCCAGGCAATTTCACGAAGAACATTCTACTATAGCTCTGCCAAAGATGAATTGGACAGTTCACCTACCACCGCAGACTCACGGGGCACATACCTCCCTCTCGATACCTTCGCACGTCGCCACGTTGGCCTCTCAGCAGATTCCACAGAGCAAATGCTCAAGGCATTGGATCCTCCTGTCAAGAGTCTGGACGAATTCGTCGAGCAAGTTCTGCCGAGCGACATCCTATCATCCAAGGATCTCGAGATCGAAGCCAGACCTGGAGGGGAGGGATACACAGAATCACAATTGTTGGCCAGACTCAAGACCATTGCCTCGAAGAACACCATTATGCGAAGTTATATTGGGTGTGGATATGCTGGGACACGTGTGCCAGAGGTCATTAAAAGAAATGTATTGGAAGGACCAGGATGGTACACCAGTTATACCCCATACCAACCGGAGATCAGCCAAGGGCGATTGGAATCGCTGTTAAACTTCCAGACTTTAGTCAGTGACTTAACGTCTTTGCCAATTTCCAATGCTTCGCTGCTTGATGAATCTACGGCTGCTGCTGAAGCTATGACTTTGTCTATGAATGTTCTCCCTGCTTCTAGACAGAAGAGCAAGAACAAGACGTTCTTCGTCAGTCACCTCGTCCACCCACAAACCCAAGCGGTTCTCCAAAGTCGAGCAGATGGATTCAATATCAAGATTGAAGTTGGAGATGTCATGGCGGATGGAGGAAAGCGCGTCAAAGACCTTAACAAGGATTTGATTGGAGTCCTGGTTCAATATCCTGATACAGAGGGAGGAATCGAGGATTTCAAAGGCCTGGCGGACATTATCCATGAGCAAGGTGCAACTTTCAGCGTGGCTACGGATCTCTTGGCTTTGACTGTTCTCACACCACCTGGCGAATTTGGTGCCGATATTGCTTTTGGAAATGCTCAACGATTTGGAGTACCATTTGGATATGGAGGACCTCATGCTGCTTTCTTCGCTGTTAGCGACAAATACAAGCGCAAAATTCCAGGACGTTTGATCGGAGTTTCGAAGGACAGATTGGGAGACAGAGCGATGAGATTGGCATTGCAGACCAGAGAACAACACATTCGACGCGAGAAGGCTACCAGCAATGTCTGCACAGCTCAAGCTCTTTTGGCGAATATGAGTGCTTTCTATGCGATTTACCACGGCCCACAAGGACTCAAGAATATTGCAGAACGAGCTATTCGCGGCGCCAGAATTCTCGAGCAAGGTCTCAAGACCCTCGGATTCGAAACTGGGACTCGAGGTAAGGGCGCGGATGGCAGAGTTCTCTTCGATACCGTTGTGGTCAACGTTGGACAAGGAAAATCTGACGAGATTCTCGCCCACGCAATGAAGACCTACAAGATCAATTTGAGACGATTCGACGAGAGCAGACTTGGAATAACAATCGATGAGACTGTTGACGCGAAAGACCTTGAAGAAATTCTCTCAATATTCAAGGACTTCTCTGGGTCCAAGAAAGATATCGAACTTAATGACATTATTCAATCCCTTCATACCGATGGTACAATCCCCGTTCCAACGCCATTCAAGAGAACCTCCGAGTACCTCACTCACCCGGTCTTCAATTCCCATCACTCGGAGACTGAACTCCTCCGTTATATTCACCACCTTCAATCGAAGGATCTCTCTCTCACCCATTCCATGATTCCCCTGGGATCTTGTACTATGAAGCTCAACGCTACCACTGAAATGGCTCCAGTCACATGGCCAGAGTTTTCGTCCATTCATCCATTCGCACCTGTGGACCAAGCAACTGGCTACAAGGTTATGATCGATGAGTTGGAGGCGGATCTGGCTAAGATTACCGGATTCGACGCAGTTTCTCTGCAACCGAACTCGGGAGCTCAAGGCGAATTTACGGGTCTTCGCGTCATTCGAAAGTACCAGGAGCAACAGCCAGGCAAAAAGCGCGACATCTGCTTAATTCCGGTGTCTGCTCATGGAACCAATCCAGCTTCTGCTGCGATGGCCGGTATGCGTGTCGTTACTGTTAAGTGCGACACCAAGACTGGCAATCTCGACATGGCGGATCTGAAGCAAAAGTGTGAGAAATACAGCGAGGAGCTTGGCGCGATCATGATCACCTACCCCAGCACTTTCGGTGTCTTTGAGCCTGAGATCAAGGCCGTTTGTGATGTCGTCCATCAACATGGTGGACAAGTTTACATGGATGGCGCTAACATGAATGCTCAAATCGGACTGTGCTCGCCTGGCGAGATTGGTGCTGATGTATGCCATCTTAACCTCCATAAGACCTTCTGCATCCCTCATGGTGGCGGTGGACCAGGTGTGGGTCCTATCGGTGTCAAGTCTCACCTCGCTCCTTTCCTCCCTGGTCATCCCTTGATCGCGACCGGTGGCGAGAAGGGCATTGCACCCGTCAGCGGTGCTCCCTGGGGAAGCGCAAGTATCCTTCCCATTTCTTGGGCTTACATCAAGATGATGGGCGGCCGCGGTCTTACTCACGCCACAAAAATAACTCTTCTGAACGCTAACTACATCATGTCGCGTCTGCGTCCCCACTACCCCATCCTCTACACCAACTCCGCATCCCGCTGTGCACACGAATTCATCCTCGACGTGCGTGGATTCAAAGAGACCGCCGGCATCGAAGCCATTGACGTTGCGAAGCGTCTCCAAGACTACGGGTTCCATGCCCCAACCATGTCTTGGCCGGTCGCCAATACTCTGATGATTGAACCCACGGAGTCGGAGAGTAAGGAGGAGCTGGATCGATTTATCGATGCTTTGATTGAGATTCGGAAGGAGATTAAGGCTGTTGAGGACGGGAAGGAGCCTAGAGACGACAACGTCTTGAAGATGGCGCCGCATTCGATGAAGGATTTGTTGGTGGGTGAGTGGGATAGAAGTTATTCGAGAGAGAAGGCTGCGTATCCGTTGGCCTGGTTGAAGGAGAAGAAGTTCTGGCCGAGTGTTACGAGATTGGATGATGGTGTGTATCCCATTCCTTACACCTTCCCTACTTCCCTTCATATCGCATACTAATTACCTTTCTAGCCTACGGAGACATGAACCTCTTCTGCACCTGCGGCCCCGTCGATCCCGTCGACGAAGCTGAAGGTCAAAGCGGAATTACTGGAGCCTCAGCTCCAACACCTACATAATTGTACGACTGTGTGTACATATACGAGACACGTAACATAGAAGGATGGAGAGATGATTCAACACATACAGAAGGCAAGCGCGGAGTTGGTGGTACTTTTGCTCATTTAACGGGCGTTACAATAGATATGGAACGATGGCTTCAACTGCCAGGCATACTAGAGATCAATGAAAATGGTTTGTTTGGATGCGAGAAAGTTCTCCGTGACAGTGGTAGAAGTGTTTTGGTTAATTATTTAAATTAGATACAGGTCAGAATGCATGGCTACTGCTTCAGTGGGATAGCATGTCAAATTTGAGAGAGGCTTCTAGTTATGAGATTTACCTGCGCCTTTATAATAAGCTGTGTCAATTCTACGTACAGTGCACTGAGGCTCGAACCGCGGTGAGGCTGAACGGAACTGCTGCCTAGGCTAGAGCAAAGTAGGTTGTGAGAATAAATTGGTTAGGACTGAAGATCCTTGACAGTTAAAGTATAAGTTCAGTGACGAAGTGGTAGTTCTTAAGAAGCGACATCATCGTGCATATGAACCACCAAACTTTAAATTGAGCCTCCTTCCTCCCCGCCAACTCGCCACTCAGCGTTGCTCTACCCTAAAGAACTAGCTACTTATCATGGACGACCCCTCCTTACTGCCGCCCGCGGAAAAGCAGCCACTCGCCTCAACTTCCGCACCTATACCCTCTTTCCACATCGGCAAGCATCACCCAGTGATGCTCCCTGTATAGTGCCCGTCAACGAGGACGCAAGGAAGTGGACAATCGACTATTGCATGATTTTTCCAAATTAGTAAAGAGCAACACTAACTCCCAGCATCCACGGTTCCTTTATATTACCAGTTACTTTGTAGTTCCTCTGCTTGAAATAAAAGATGGCGATAGCTAGTCCACCAATACCAGACTTGATCCAACTAGTTAACGGTCTCCACTACAACTCCACCAAATAATCGGCTGTTTCATCTCTTATCCACCAGCTCATCTCACACACGGTCGAGAAAGCAAGCTCCTCGTCTAAATCTGAGGTTCTAGGTTTTATAGAACTACACGCCTTCGTCGCTAGCGGGTCAGTCGGTTCCCAGAGAGGTTGCTATAATAGAACTACAAGCCTGTTACTTAATACCGTCAGCGAGAGCGAGCTAGGGGCCGACTTGTGGAGGGCTATTAATGCTGCACTGAGTAAGTGATTCTCGAAGTAATGTAGTTCTCAGAGAATGCCTTTGAGAAGTTCTAAACCCCCACTGGAATGATTTCTCTTTCTTCTTTCCTGTTTGGTCAAAAAGCTGTTGTCGAAGAAGCGTGCTCAAGGCCCGGAGAACAGCGCGACCGATATAAGAGTTGCGTGATGAACTTGCCATTTTACGGAAGATCAACCGTCCCTAGTTGCATATCGCCATATGTTCATAGAATGCGGGTTTGAGCAGGTTGGATGTTTGAAAGAGGTTATTAAGAAACAGGGCTGTATCCTGATCAGATTTCTTTACAAAGAAAGTTATAGTCTCCAAAAAACTAGGAGGATCTGAAGTAGAGATTGTTATTTGAAGAGTAGAGGCGAGGTTGGCTACTAGCGATGTCTGTATTCTTACTCTTAGCAGTTGGGACTATTTGCTATTGAATTCCCGGGAAGTTGCTGCCTAAGCTAATGTACATTGTCTAGATACTATAAATTGCCGCGTCGAGAAGTTAAGGAGCAGCTGCCGCAACGTCAGTAACCGTATACTGCGCACAAGTCTTGCCAGTAGTATCAACGGTCAACTGCGCTGCCCCATCATGGCCACTCGCACATGCCGTCCCAGCCTGTAATTCTCCACCGACGAACGAGACTGGCGTGATACCCGCTGCACCGCATGGCTCAGCCTTGAAGTCCGTCCCATTGAAGCCAACGCAGGCATCTACGCCAACCAGATCGGGGCGAAAGCTAGCATCGAAGGACCGCTGGACGAGCAGGACAGATTGTGTGCCGATTGTAGAGGGCGTTATTTGGCGGTCAGCGGATGTGTCGACACATGCTGCATCCACTATTTCGCCTAATAAAATCTGTAAGAAACCAGCTTAGAGTGGAGACGGGGTCCTTACCGTTGTTGCGGAAGGTGAGGCATTCATTTCCAGGGACGCCACCAACTTCGAAGAGTACCTCCGTTTGAGGTCCTCTTGTGACAGCGCCAGAGGCAGCTGCTACAGCCGTGGCAGCTGGTGAAACGGCCGTAGAGGCTACTGGAACCGCAGATGTAGCCGCAACAGCACCTGCTCCAGTACTGGCAACGGTTTCGCTAGCAGCAGTACTCGCTCCGTGATGATGCTTCTGTGGAAATGCCATGACGCCTGATGCAATTGCACAAGTAGCAACGAAGTATGTGATGCCTCTCATTTTGACTAGTTTATGATCGGTGTAAAAAGGGTCTAACTTTCGATGGAGTAACGACAGGGAAGGACTGAAGAGGAAGATTATCAACGGACAGCCAACCAGTAGCCAGAAAAGAACAGATCAGAATTTGATAAAGAGCGAAATGATGACGAGTCGAGACAAAAATAAGGACGGATCGCGAGTTTTGTAATTTTTCATAAAATTGACTTTCCCAGCATTGATTTATTCGAAACCCCTGAAACTACATCAGATGAGTATTAAGATCAACATACAATGACCGCTTAAGAAATCATTCTAGATGAGATGATGTTGAAACCGAAGCGATTGTATGAAACGGTCTAGCAGGCTGTTGTGCGCTCGGATACTGACCGAAACACGACCGAAGTGATCAGAACTCTAAGGTTACGCGAAGGAGAGAGAATACGAATAAACTCCACCAATTAAGTAAAAGCAGCATTGCGACGAAGAGTTTCTTGGACGTTATAAAAATGCCAATGTGGCAGTATTTTGTGGGGATGCTGTGTGGCTGTGGAAATTGCGGCTCACTTTCAACGAGGTCTAGGGAAAGTCACATATGCGTTAAGCTCAGATGAGTAAGCCACATGACTCTTGTCTTCACCCGAGGAAGACTTCCTGCTTCCTCCAAAACACTGTCAGAACCATCACATTTAGTTGCCTAGAAATTATCGTTGTGGCCGAGAAGTCCACACGCCCGGCAACAGGTCTGTCACAGCTTCGGATATTGAATATGGGGCCATGACATTTCGTCCACACGCCAAAGCCCCGGTCTCGGTGGCAGGAAACGGTTTCTTTGTATGGCTATTCCTGTTGTGGCGTTGACTTTCGAACTGAAAATGTGGAATCGATGTTATGCCTGCGGTAATTGATGGACCGCGCGCTTAACATTGACGTTATGCGCCAAGAATGTATCTCTAGTTTGGTGCAGGTCTCGGGGCTCTGGAGCACGGACTGATATCTGGGACTGCAGGTGATACTTACTGTAGGGGGATCTCAAGGCCCTGCTGATCACTGAAGAATCTTTGGATTATGCTGTTGATCCTTCAGCAAGAGGCACGCTCTTTGGGTCTCCGTGATGGACCTTTGCTTGTGTCGCTCCTTCTACTTCGTTGGAGGCATCTGTACCAGCTTTTAAACACACGACTATTCACCTCGCACAGCTTCGAGCATCCGATAATGGTATGCATGTTTCTCCACCGCTAGTTTGCCATTGAGTTCCTCGGAAGTTGTTGCCTGAGTTAATCCACATAGTCTGGTTGGCAAAGCTCGACTACCTGAATGATGAAGCAACGTCATCGCGCATATGGACCCACCAAACCTTGAATTGAGACTCTGCATTTTCTACCCCTTCTTTCTGAGCATTGAACTCTCTACACATCCTCTCTTATATACTGCCGCCAATTGCTATTATTTCCTCCGCAACAGACGAACCCAAATCGCAATCTCACAGGATTTACTCAGCCTAAACTCCACTCCACCAAAGAGCGACGAGCGACCTATCATGGACATACCCCTCCGTACGAAGCGAAAGGCGCCGGTAGCCCACTGGCAACTTTTGCGGCAAATTACTGTGTCAACGGCGGGTATTAATTTAATTCCAAGCGAGCTATCGATCAGGCCCAGACTGCTCGACATCGCAATCTTTCAGGGTCTGGCAATTGACATCGGAATCCCATCCTACACCCATTTTCACGGTCCTCAAAAGATACCATTCATCCATTTTGCTTTAGTCTCCGTGCTGCCTTGCCGTTCAAATTGCATTTCTGATAAGCTTTTCTATTCCCGTACTCTCGTACTTACTTAGCGCCGCTCTGCCTAACTTCGGTGTTTCCAGGCCTGTACGTTGCCTAATTGCTACGCCGTAACGTGACTCAGTCGGTCACATCGCTCTAGCAACTGTATGTAAATAAAATGAAGTTGATTTCTCTAAAATTGCTCCATCATCAAGGTTGCATTCTCTTTTGCAACATCTTCAAAACTCTATTCCAATTTAAGTTCCCGAACAATTCAATATGTTCCCTGCTCAGCCGGCAAAGTCGTCCACCGTGACATTGGAAAACATCTCAGACGGAGAGACTGTTTATCAGGTACGTTCCCTCTCCCCCTTCATAAATTCAATTCAGTTGCTAACATGTCTTATAGCGCGGCGTACTCTTGATTGGTCAATGCCCGTCCACAAATCCCGAAGATTTTGTTGCCGTTCACACCGCAGATGCCGCCAACCTGACGTCTTTTCCCGCTCAAAATTGGCCAATCTCAGGTGGACGATTCAAAGCACTGGTGATCCTCTCTCCTGGTACCAATGCCATACTTTTTCGACATAATGACCTTGCCACTGCGACCACGTCCTTGACTCTAACCTACATCCCTCTTTTACAAACCCCGCCACTCCACCTCGCCATCATGATCGCCAAGGACTCCCCTCTCCTCATCGATTGCCCCCCTTTTAAGCGAGGAGCTATCTCTTCCGCACACTCGGACTTGGATGCGGCTATCAGAAAGTTCAGGATGACCGCCTACATGTGGCAGGCCCTTACGGCAGAGGACATGCGCGCCAAAGGGCTTGGCCGCCGCTCTTTCCGCCTGGAAGAGGAATGGACGACAGAGACATTGAGCCGAGAGTTCCTTCAAGCCTCATTTGAATCATCTGGTAGTCACATGCGATCTACTGCCAAGGTACATCTCATCCGCTCGGAAAACACTGTTGCCGAGCTTCGTGACGCTCAGGTGGCCCAACAAAATCCACAGGCTCGCAGAAAGGACGCCATCTTCAATTACTTCAACTCTTCTCTGAAGGCTCATGGTGGTCCTTTCGCTTCCTCTGCCCACCCAGTGGTCGCTGGTCTCATTCTCGACTCGACGTTCTCCCCTGAGCAAAATATGATCCTTGGCCATGCTGCTCTCGGTTGTTCCAATCCAAATGGGATTTCATTGGGTATATTCGGCAGCCATTTGACCTACAGCTGGCCACGATTCCTCGAAGAGGTTGCCTCTACACTTCTCGACACGTCAGTCCCTGGAGATACCGTTGGGAATGACAATGGAGAATGCGAGACTGCATGGGAAGCTTGTTCTGTAGGCCAGGGCGCGTTCTTGCATGAAGTCGGCCATGCATTCGGTGCACCACATACTACAGGAATCATGGCTCGAGGATACTCTCAGCATTGGCCAAAGAACTTTCTGTCTCGAACAGCATACTGTGCACAAACCAAAACGGAGGGTATCATGGTCGTTGATGGCGAGACTGAGAACGATGCTCGATGGGATCTCAGTGATGCGTTATCTTTCAAGACCTTACGCCACTTCTGGCTGCCAACCGATGATGCGCAGCGACCCGAGATTCTTGCCGCCGAGCCCAGCATCCAAATTGTCTTTGAAGAGCAGAACGAGGAGTTCCTCAGACTTGCCATTAGCTGCCCCGCTGGCATTGCCCGTGTCAAGTTCGATGGTACCGCAGAAATTCAGCCCACCGTTGCGGAGCCGACTATGAAATTGCAGTTTACCATGGATGAGCTTGAGGCACGTTTCGATCGCAACAAACCACTGACACTCGATGTGCTGGGAATGAATGGAAAGTCACGTGTTGTGGGCAACGTGTGGAGGCTGTTCTCCAACGTTTCCTTCATCAGGATTCCTGGCTCTTCAATCGTTCTGCAAAAGAAATCTGTGATGTGCAAGAGGCTGCAGGAGGCCAAAGATGGAGATGTAAACAAGAATAACTGGGACTGGGCAGTTTTGCTGAATGAAAAGGGCGAGGATGGCAAATTGACACGCGCAACCACAATCGATTCTCGTGTCGGCTGCCTTCTCGACGGTGGCGTTGTTTACTTCGAAGACGGACATACTACACCTTGCGGGCCTCGCTGGAGACCAGATGGTCAAGATCACAACTTCGGTGGTCACGCCTCTCAGAAGATCATCATTTCTGAAGGCGTCGATGTCACCAAAGTGGAGCTGACAGGCGACCACGAGTTGAACGGGCTCCGATTCCACTTGTCAAATGGTACTTCCGGCGGCCATCTGTACAACCCAAAGAGTGCTCGAGTTCTTGAACCAGCCGCAGACCAGAAAATCATCGGTTTCTATGGACGAAGCGATTGGGGACGAGGATTCAATGGGATCAACGAATTTGGTATCATAACTGCGCCAAATCAGGTTGAGTTGCCTGCAGCAATTTACGATTTGCCAGAATTACAGAACACGGATGGTGGGAATGGACCTGTAAGTTTCCCTCGAGCTCCCCCTGGGTTTGCACCTCCTCCTGGCTTTCCTCGCTTCCCATCAGGCTTCAATTCCCCCATCTGATTTTTTTTTGTGCGTAGAAGGAAGGAAGTAGGGAACGTGCTTATGATGATAGCGATGACGACGACGAGAGCTTTAGTGACGACGATGGGGAAGATGAGGATGAGGATATGGAGGATTGAATGCGAGAGATCTATGGAAATAACTTTTATGACTCAGTGGAAATCAGTTCCTCATTTAATTCTAACGATTGATGACGTGGGCACAGTGACTGTTTAGTTGATTATTGATCCTGTTGCAGAGATTTCAAGCTTCGAACAAAGGGTGATCGGGGAGCAATATGGTCACGTGATAAACGAAAAAGGGTTAGAGAATGTGATTGGATTGTAAGGACTGTGAAGATACTAAAGATACTGAAGATGCTGGAGATTCTAATGAACAAACCAAGTGCAGCAGTCTGTACTTATAGACAGGAATCCTCCCTACAACTCATGGGCCCCTAGCTTCCCAGGTGACGAGGTCTTTTGAAGTGACTAGCTCTAGATCGTGCGGGTGGGTAGTATGATGTGACACGATGTGTGTAGTACCTAGGTTTATGGTCTAGGACTTCTATGACATTGCACAAACAGAGTAGCAAAGTGTAGTGTGGATTTTGCTTCTGAGCCCAGCTGTGTTTTACGAAGCGATCATAAGATGAAAACCATTATTAAATAAAGCCCTTCGGAACATAAGATCGAGAAAACATACATCTGTGAAAGTTCATCCCCCTTGAAACAATCAATATAATGTACCCATCCCACCTGGAGGAAATGACAAATTGTGCTTCATCACTTGGAAGGCTGATGATTCGTCCTCCAGGGTAAAACTATTGCTCCTCCCCAAGCCTCAGAAGATGAAAACGATGCTCATCATTTAGATCCTCACCTCTGCGATGAGCATTTAATTTACGAACGCCAAGGCTGGATAAGAATGCCATATTGTTGCCATGCCAATGACCTCATGTTTTTTGGAACTTTATTTAATGCGAAGTTCAGAGTTACATTACATATTTTCTATTTTGTTGTCTAATCCTGCGAGTAGTTATTAGAGCCCTAAATGCGGCATGTAGCCTATAGGCTACAGTGGATAGAACTTAAAGGGTGCCCAGCGACAGCCTCCAAGGTCACTGCCTACAGAGCATCACTCCATATAAGTACAGGCTACATACCACCGTAGAATAGCAATTGATTCAAGGCAAGCAAAGCACTATGCGCCTTTGTTGCTACTTCAGGCCTGCAAATCCAACAAGGATAAGAGACAGAGGACAGACACGTGTTCCACCACCCAAATTCAGGAATAGAGTACCTATAGTATAAGGACAATGCAGGCTATATCTATGATACAAGAACCTTGTGAGATATAGAGATTCAACTAAGGACGACTCCTCCCTTCAGCCCAACGATCTCCTGCTCAACTCCAAAGCCAACAAGTCCAGCCTCGACCTGAACCCCATCTCTTCCAATCCTTGTAAACTCCTCAAACCTAACTCTCTCCTTTTCCACTTCCTCCTGCATATCGTCATCCCCTCTGCCGTGATCCCCTACCAACATATCCAAGGTGTGATTCCGTGTCGACATCACCACCCTCAGAAACCCGCTCCTACTAATCACTATTCCATCGTTATGGAAAATAGCCGCGGCGCCTACTAGGATTGCGAAAAGATTCACAGCAGCACAGCTACCATAGGACGCCAGTAAGGGTATACGATTGTACGTCCAACGATTCTCGGAATTAGCCGTCGAAGCAGCTACCGTAGTATTCTGTAAGTAGAGCAAATTGGGGATTGCGAGCATGCCGACGGTGATATTAAAGTAGAGCTGCTCAATTGCGGCGTTAAGATCGCGAAGAGGCTTCTGGATTCCAATATTGGCTTGGGTGTCTTCATAAGTTATATTCGTGGACTGGAGTAGAGGGAATGGCTGTGCTTCTACAAGTTGGGTACCGCCAAGATCGGTCGTGTCGATTGGTACATTTTGTCCATTAACAGTTATTGCACCGGAGGGGGTGGGGTATAGAGTTGGTGGAATAGCATAGCCAGAGTAAGCAGACCCGTTGAGATGCGAAAAAGCGTCGACGCTAAGGTCAGGATGTTCAAGTATCTGAAATTAAGGTCAACCATCTTGCAGTGTCAGTCGTGGGCTTCTGGCTTACGTTTTGTGTGCCTTGTATTGCCTGCTGGAAATTATTATAGGTACGTTGGAGCGTATAAGAAGCATTGTAGGATTGGCAAACAAACTGGTGTTTCTCGAATGCTGAATCTGGGATTGGAGTAGAATATGCCGGCGGGTTTCCTGTTTGTGTGCAGTACTCTGGCAGCAAGTATTGGTACTCAACCCATAGTTTCCCATCCATCCAAGCTTCGCTGTTGCAACCCTGGCAGGTATTTCCAGATGAATTGACAGCTTGATACCATATGAGATTAAACGGTGTAAAGGTATCACAACCAACACCTGCAGGCCCGACTGAAGTATTGGAGCTGAATGGATTTCCCGGCTCACTATTCTGTGTGTGTCCATGTCTCGACATTGGAACAAAGTCCCCAACATGTAGAATGGGAAGGCCGTCGCAAAAAATATATCACACAACTTTTCACAGACCATCGGATTGGGGAGCAAAGACTGAATACAGGAAAGACGATATGCACGTCCACAATAACGGCATTGCCTTGATGATATTTCAAGGAGCGGGATATTGTCAAGCCTTGGAGATCGAAAAAGGTGTGGGTTGTTCCTTCCAGCAGGCCACTTGCTAAATGGAATCGTGACGTGTGGAGGCGTATCGCAAATGTACTCATCGTCCTGTAGGAACTGCTATTGTCAGACCGACCAGAACAGACGTATTGCCCTTCTTGAATGTTACCTTAGAGGGTATGGCGTTAGCCCAGAAGGTCGCTCCCTTGTACGACGATCGTCCACTACGTGACACTGATAGACGGCCCTTCTCAATACCGCTCCGCCCGGCCTGGGCGTCTATAGACACAGCTGTCAGTGTCATTGTTCATGCAATTGCAGATTGCGTATAAGCAATCCCGACATACTACTTCGCGGAGTGCTTTGACGATCCGAGCTTTGCCGTATCTCCACTCCTTCCGACGGGTTGGTCAAAGTACTCTCATACTGGCATTGTGCCCGCCCTGTGACACAACGACCACACCTTGGGTGTTCCTATCAGCAGAGGACCAGCCATTTGAACGAGAACACCCCGGGAACATGTACCTTGTCACAACGTAATCTACGTTTGCGGCATGGCAAACAGCTGTGAACAGGTCTCATTCGCTTCATCAGATTCGTTGAGTGAAGCTTGAAATCAAGCAGGGGTAAAAATAAAAAACTCCAAGTTGATAGTTGCTGTAAAACCGATTTGACTGCAAGATGGATTCGTAAGCTCAAGAACATTCGGACTAGTCGGGACACCGCAGGCCGGAATTGCTGCATCTGGCTAGAACACAAACCCAGCCATTGGACGAAACTTGCGGATCGGTTTCCCAGTACAGTCGCTAGCGAAATCGGCTTCCGCCTTGAACACTTCGAGAAATTTAAACCAAGCCACACTGCCAAGACGCTAGCTTACTATCCCTGCATACTCCAGCTCATAATTTATCACGTGCTGGCTAAGCCACAATAGCGAGCGGCACAGGTAGATAGAGCCTCATTACAGTAGAAAAATTAGAAGGAACAGCAAGAACAGCGCGAATTTTGAACTCCGACCTATGGTAAAGAGCCCAGCTAGTAAGCTTTAAGAACCGGCGAACCTTTTGACGGTGGATAGCTAGGGCTTTTATCTTATTATCAAGCGCAATCAGCGTTGGAGCCATGTTGCCCGTCGAAAACGTAGAGAGATCCTCGTCAGCTTTCGTAGCGAATCTATACTTTTTCGAGATGCATTCAGTGTTGGCGAATAGCACTAGGATTTGGAGCAATGTATCATTTGCAACTTAGATCTCAGTTGCAGTAGCATCGGGTCTGCTGAGTCTCGGATCATTAAGACGGAGTCTCACGCAGCCCTAAGCCAGCTGATCAGTTTGGAAATCTCAACCGAAGTGGCGGCCAAATTGATATACTCGAAGCAATCGACATAAGCGGTGAATGCTGCAGCGATGCCAATAGCACCGGCAGCAATTCCAAAAGGCTCTGCCATTTTCAGGGTAATGAATTGTGCGAGATAGGATAGAGGTAGTGGAACACTATGGGGGAAGCAGTCGATACTGCCAAACGAAACACCGTGCACGGTCTAGGCAGAATCAGTACTCCCACCCCGCAGAATCATCAACCCCCTACTGTAGATCGTACCAGCACTATCCTGACGAAACATAGCACTCCACTTGATCGCGGTTCCAGTCTGTGTATCTCTCCACCCCTGCGGCACCGCTAGCAAGCGCGTTTGCCAATGTCAGATCCGATGCAGCCAGGCCGGCGTTTATCCTCCACCGGCCATCAATACCAGCACGTTCAAGTCAGCGGAAAAGCCCACCTTGGAGATACATACAACTTCAGTCAGTTCCCTCTAAATGCTCGAGAGGAATATCACGAAAGACTAAATAGTCTATAGGTCGAGAAAACCCGCTTAGCCTTCTACCGGTCGCACCAAATGCGCCCTTTAATTCGTACGCTCGCCAACACGAACCTACTTGCCTCCCTAATACACGAGTCGACGTCCTACAAAAGATATCACAATGGGCGGATAGCGAAGATCAGCAATACCTTTTCTGGTTGAGCGGTATGGCCGGCACAGGGAAGTCGACGATTGCACACACGGTCGCGCGCGCCTACTTCGAGCAAGGCCGGCTTGCAGCCAGCTTCTTCTTCTCGCGAGGCGGTGGTGATGCCGGCAATGCTCGCAAGTTTGTCACTACTATTGCTTTACAACTAGCGGTGTACGTTCCGCCAGTTCAGCAGTATATTTGTAACGCTATCACGGAGCATAGCATCATCGCAAGCCAGACCCTTATAGATCAGTGGCACCAGCTCGTGGTTCGGCCGCTTTTAAAGCTGGAGGGGAAAGACACATACCCATCATACATTGTGATTATAGATGCCTTGGATGAATGCGAAGGTGAAAACGACATAGGGATCATTCTACAACTGTTGGCTGAAGCTCGATCGCTCAAGGAGGTCCGGCTGCGAGTGCTGATCACAAGCAGACCAGAGGTTCCAATCCGAAACGGTTTCTGCCAGATTCCTAATACTGACCACCGCGACTTCATCCTCCATGACATAGATGCGGCCATTGTGGACCATGATATTTTTATTTTCCTAGAGTATGAATTGAGATCGATTGGACGGGAACGGAGTCTTGGAGCTGGCTGGCCGGATGAGCTGGTCATCAGCCTATTAGTCCAGAAGGCTAGTGGCCTATTTCTATGGGCCGCAACTGCATGTCGCTTTATTCGCGAAGGCAGACGATTTGTTCTAAGACGACTAGATATGATGCTGCAAGGCGACAAGTCTGTTGCTGCACCGGAAAATCACCTTAATAAGATCTATCTTACTGTCCTCGAGAACTCTATTCACCACTACTATACTGAACAAGAGAAGGAAGATTTGTATAATACACTAAGAGAGATTCTTGGAAGTATTATCATCTTGTCCTCTCCCCTTTCTGTTAACGCTCTTGCCACCCTACTGCATACACCTAAACAGGACGTTATCCAAACGCTAGAAGATCTTCATTCTATCTTAGATATCCCAAAGGATCAAGCCCGCCGCCTCCGTCTATACCACCCTTCATTCCGCGACTTTCTTCTCGACAAAAATAGATGCAGCGATTTACACTTCTGGGTGGACGAGAGGCAAGCCCATCGAACATTAGCCGATGACTGCATCCGGCTTATGTCGAACTCTCTTAAGCAAGACGTTTGCAGACAAGAGGCTCCTGGTACTGTTGTGGCTAATGTAGAGAGAAGTCGAATAGAGCAATGTCTTCCTCCAGAGGTTGAATACGCATGTCTCTACTGGATTCATCATCTCCAGAAGAGTGATACTCAGCTTTATGACAACGGCCAAACCCATCGGTTCCTTCAAGTACATCTCCTTCACTGGCTTGAGGCTCTTAGCTGGATGGGGAAGATTTCAGAAGGGATTCTTGCAATCCTCTCTGTAGAGGCTCTATGTCTCGTAAGCTCTTTTAGGGGGATATTTATACGAAGTAACATTGACTAATCTATACTAAGGCCGGGAAAAGTCCTAATCTTAACGCGCTTATCTATGATGCGAAGCGATTCGCCCTATCCAATCGGTCAATAGTTGAACAGGCGCCCTTACAACTATACTGTTCCGCCCTTGTCTTTACGCCAAAGACGAGTATTATTCGGAAGCAGTTTGAGAAGTGTATCCCACCTTGGATTTATACGAAACCGAAAGTACAAGCAAACTGGAATAGTGCGCTGCAGTCGCTTGAGGGCCACTCGGCCTTGGTCAGCTCAGTGGCCTTCTCGCCAGACAGTAAGCAGGTCGTTTCCGGTTCTAGCGATAGCACCGTACGGCTCTGGGATGCCATCACAGGAGCGCCGCTACAGATACTCGAGGGCCATTCGAGTAAGGTTAACTTAGTAGCCTTCTCGCCGGACTGCAAGCAGGTCGTGTCCTGTTCTAATGATACGACAGTGCGGCTCTGGGACGCTGCCACAGGAGTACCGCTACAAACGCTTAAGGGCCACTCGAGTAGGGTCAACTCAGTAGCTTTCTCGCCGGATGGCAAGCAGGTCGTGTCCGGTTCCAGAGATAGCACTGTACGGCTCTGGGACGTTGCTACGGGAGCGCCGCTACAAACGCTTCAGGGCCACTCGAGTAGGGCCAACTCAGTAGCCTTCTCGCCGGATGGCAAGCAGGTCGTGTCCGGTTCCAGAGATAGCACAGTACAGCTCTGGGACGTTGCTACGGGAGCGCCACTACAGATACTCAAGGGCCACTCAGACGACGTCACCTCACTAGCCTTTTCGCCGGACGGCAAGCAGGTCGTGTCCGGTTCTTTCGACATAGTGCGGCTCTGGGACGTTGCTACGGGAGCGGAGCTGCAGACGCTTAAGGGCCGCTCGGGTTGGGTTACCTCAGTAGCCTTCTCGCCGGACGGCAAGCGGGTCGTGTCCGGGTCAGACTGGAGGGTCCAGCTCTGGGACGCTGTAACGGGAGCGGAGCTGCAGATGCTCAACGGCCACTCGAGCGGGGCCAACTCAGTAGCCTTCTCGCCGGACGGCAAGCAGGTCGTGGCCGGGTCGGACTGGTGGGTCCGGCTCTGGGACGCCGTAACGGGAGCAGAGCTACAAACGCTCGAAGGCCACTCGAGCGGGGTTAGATCAGTAGCCTTCTCGCCAAATGGCAAGCAGGTCGTGTCCGGTTCTGATGATAGCACGGTACAGCTCTGGGACGTTGCTATAGGAGCGCCGCTACAGACACTTGAGGGCCCGTGGAGCGGGGTTACCTCACTAGCCTTCTCGCCGGATGGCAAGCAGGTCGTGTCCTGTTCTAGAGACAGCACTGTACGGCTCTGGGACATTGCCATGGGAGCAGAGCTACAGACACTTCAGGGCCAGTCAAGCAGGATTACCTCAGTGGCCTTCTCACCAGACAGTACGCAGGTCGTGTCTGGTTCCGAAGAGAGTATAGTACAGCTCTGGGACATTGCTACGGGAGCAGTGCTACAAACGCTTAAGGGCCACTTGAGCAGAGTCAACTCAGTAGCGTTCTCGCCGGATGGCAAGCAGGTCGTGTCCGGTTCTAATGATAGGACGGTGCGGCTCTGGGACATTGCCACAGGAGCAGAGCTACAGACGCTTAAGGGCCGCTCGGGTTGGGTTACCTCAGTAGCCTTCTCGTCGGACGGCAAGCGGGTCGTGTCCGGGTCAGACTGGAGGGTCCGGCTCTGGGACGCCGTAACGGGAGCGGAGCTGCAGATGCTCAAGGGCCACTCGAGCGGGGTCAACTCAGTAGCCTTCTCGCCGGACGGCAAGCAGGTCGTGTCCGGGTCGTTAGACGGCACAGTGCAGCTGTTGGACGCCGTCACAGGAGTAGCGCTGCAGACGCTTGAAGGCTACTCGAACCACGTTACTTCAACGGCCTTCTCGGCAGATGGCAAGCTTTTGCATACTCTGCTTGTGTCAAATAACTGGATAGTAGAAGGGGGTATAAATATTCTCTGGTTGCCTCTTAATTATCGACCAAGTTGTATAGCTGTTTGGAATAGAGTTATTATTCTAGGACACTTATCAGGGAGAATTTCTATTCTTAAATTTAAGGAAGGTTTAAAGCTTATATAATACAGACTAGTTCTTGTGATTGTTATTAAGATTATAATAGCTTTGAATATAGTATCTTTTTTTTCTATCTCTATTATCTAGAGAGTTAAGGGGAGTCTATGCCTTAATAACTGCGACTCAGTTTCTTAGAATCTTCTAGCATAGTCATGCACTGTCTATGCAATAAGTAGCACGACATTTGCATTAGCAACCTTGCACGCTTTAGAGGTTACCTCCGAGGGCTCGTAGTTTATAGTAGCCGCAACTTAGTTAAACTCTAATAAAGCTAGCATATGGAGAAGACAGGGAGGAATGCAAGATAGGGTGCCGGGAGATCAATCTCCTGCGGCATGTGCTGTTCTTGCACGTGATACTGATGAAATGTGACCTTTGCGAGCCGGCTAGCTATAAAAGGCCTAGTGTGGGGACTAGCGTCTTGGCATTGTGGCTGACCGCAGGCTGCAGAACTCGGAAAGAAATGTCGATGAACCCTCATTAGACAACAAGTTTTCAGAGGTCAGCGGATAAACTTAGTCGTAACATCTCATAACTCTGTAGCTGGTCGCAGTCTTCGTTCATGGATGAATGTCCTATGAAAATGGGACAGGTGTTTCCCACTTGTTCACAATCGCAACCAGATTTCAGTGAGCCGCTGTAGAACTCACCGGAGCTGGGAAGGTCCACAATTGTCCCTTGTATTTGAAAGCCACCACAGAAACAGGAGCACGGGTATCGCGGGCCCAAAGACAGATTGGCTTGATGATTGGCAATTGGAGAAAATTCGTCCTTTATGTGGCGTTAAACTAACTGAACATCCTTGCTGGGCACCCTTGCCGAGAACCCCTGAATATGCTAGCGTGCAGCCTCCAGCGACGTTCTGTGAGCTGTGACGTCATGGTGGGGCGGGAAGGAGGGGTATGGACTTCATATGCGACAGAAGACTAACTGGAAGAAGAGTCAGGATAATGGAGGAGAGTCCGCATAATCTTCTCAAGGATGAGTCTCGATCAAGTGAGATCAAAGATAGATGATTAATTGTTAAAACAGTATTCTCGGAGAGTGATATGATCTACAGAATATAGCTGTAATGTATTGCTACCACAAACTCAAATCGGTAAAGGAAGGCGACTGTGCACGCAGGAGGATCTTTGTCAGATTGTATTTTCAGCACGGGAATCAGTTTTTGCATTTACAGAAAGCTTGTCTTGCCTCTCCTTTTCGTAAATGGGCAACCTCTGGCTACAAAACACAGCGCCGAAATACGTCGTTGAGATTTCGTATTTGTTTGTGCTATTGCGGCCAATTTGATCATCGCCAGTTGATGACATTTTCCGTGTAGGACTACGTTAAGCTGCTCCTAATGCAAATACCAGGATCAACTCCCGTGCAAGGAATACTGCGGCATTCGAACTTCAATATCCGAGGGCCAGTTGTAGCCCTGATCCCAATTTACTTGAAGGATTTTGCAAAGCGCAGGCTGTCGAGTGGTTTGTCGAACGCTATCCTAAGTCTTATATTGCCTTGAAGTTTTGGCTGAAACATTCGATGAGTAGGCTGCCCCAGGCGACAAAACCACTTCCGGGGAGACGACACTCGACCGTGGCATTCAGATTGCCATTCGCTCTTGTAGATAATCAAGAAGCTCTCGTTGGGAACAACTTCCAGGGGCTATATCCAGTCGACTCAATCTGCTCCCTTGTCTGCACAGTTTTCTGTCGAATTCGGCCATTGACAACGATGGTTGTAACGGTCGAAAGCCTACCACGATCTGAAATGACATGCACTGGCTACCAGAGGCGGCTAGCAATTGCTTGATTATTGGCCATTGAGGGATACCAACAAAAAGTACTACAGTAGAACCCCGCTATAAGAATCCCCGATATAAGAATACCCTATAAAAAACCCCGTCTATAAGAATAAGATTCTTGGTCCTGCAGGGATAATTTTTGGTGAGGCTCACCAAAAATATAAGAATAACCCCATAATATTCTTATAAATCGCCAGTCCCAAGGGTATTCTTATAGCGGGGTTCTACTGTAAAGATATCCGAACGTCATGGATTGGAGCCCTGTAGCAACCAATGTTATCGACAGATCGGCTCCAGCGACTGGGAAGAGGGGTCGATGAGGAGGCAACATAGAATTAGTGAGATCTTCACATGTATTTGATTTGAGTTCCGAATCGAGGCCAAGTGTGCTTCTCTGTCGACAGCCCGTTGATTTTTGTTTTTCGCAAATTACTTCGGCCAATTCACAACCAACATTGTAGAGAGCCGCTATCGTGCACTTTAATTGATAGTTGCAAGTTGCAATCGCTTCGGCAGGGGTAATAATTGGCTTGGTAACGACGTTTAGAAGATCCATCCCCTACAAGATCCGTACAGTCTTACTCGCACGAGCTCGTGCGAGGTTCGGCCAATGACGCTCAGGGTCGGATGAGTCTGTTGTTTTTGACTGCGGCTGAATCATCTGTCTGGCCCTGATTGACATCGCTTAACGGGTAAAAATTCCTACACGCTAGTTTGGCCTCAAGCTCTTGGTGGCTGTCTTTTGTCAATGTTTTCGATACCACCTCTGACAAGGTGGTGTGAGAGACGGGGGGCCGCGTTCAGAATCCATTCTGTGTGTATTTGATCACCATTTGCTAAGTACTTATGACCTGCCGTTGAGATGCCATTTAAGATAAAGCTGTCTCCAAACTCAACGAGCAAAACTCAGCAAGGTCAAAAACCAAAGCATGGCGATGGACTTTCCTTCAGCGGAATTTTCATGTTCAAGACCTTCTATCTTCACCTACCCATTTAAGCCTGAGCCATACTCACTCACGGACACTGTAATATTTGACGATCATGTCGTGAGTATTTCCTGGACGATTCGTTATTGAGGGATTCAGAGAGATGAACGGAGAACGGCGTAAAAGTCAATTGCTAAGACCAAAGTTGAAGGACTCGTATTATCAGCTCCCAATAGACTGGGGAACCTCCTCTACCAAGAGCGGGCTCATTCCTACTTCAGGTCCACAACCTAGACATCAGGTCGACGTGTCCCCCACCTATTCCAAACTTGACCCCAATCTTCGGCTCAAGGCTATTGGGGCTCAAAAATCTCAGGTGGGCCTGGAACGCGATTTGAAAGGGAAGCCGACGGCTGAGGAATCGGCAAGGAAACGCAGGGAGCAGAACAGAGCCACGTAAGCTCAATCACCACCTATGGTGCTCGAAGCATAATTCTCAGTTCACTAGGCAACGTGCATATTGAGAGCGGAAGAGACAGGCATATAGAAGAGCTTAAGCGGAGAAACAAATTTCTTCAACGGCATGCTTCTGTTCTCATCGAGGAAAATGAACGACTAAAGCTTCTACTGTCGCAATTGACTACAGTCCAAGATCCGCTGACGAAAGACCCCACCGCTCGTTCAAGCGTTTCGCCAGCCTCAAGTGCTGTCGTCTCGTCCAATCGAGTGCAAAGCGGCACGACAAAGAATTCATGGAAGTCAAAGAGACTTGGAATCTGATACAGGATCATTGGCTTTTTAAATGTGGGCACGTCCGTATTGAGGATGTATACCAAAGATTGAAAGGGGATGCTGATATGGGTCTGGATGAGTATAAAATGTGGATGTTTTAAACGCAATTGAATCCTGTTCTACTGGCAGGCATTATGATTTGTTATAAAAAATCGAAAAGATATCTTCAAAAATAATGCTTTGTAAGAACACTGCTCTGGAAGGCTTGGTAATTTCATCCCTGAATTTGAGGACTGTGGGAGGCGCTTTTTTACTGCACCGCACAACTGACTTTTCTTTGCTTGAGCCAGTAATGAAAAGAAGATATTGGTCAAAATTATTGATCACAATTGGGTTTGGTAAGCTCGTTCCACTCATTCTTTCAGCACTTCTATTCTAGCTAGGATGAAGGTGCATTGAATGCCCGTTGGGCGTTGGCAACGTTTATTTGTGTCCTAGTATATCAGGCAAAAGTTTCCCTAGCGGCCTTGGAACGATCGGGTGGGCATAGCTTCTCTCTGAATTTGCTTATGCACCATTGTTTGTTGTTACCCGTCCATAAAGTGAACGTTTCCACATCTGCGGAATATCCAAATGGATTGCGCTAAAATGGCTTACGTGTGCAGACTTTTGTCATCGCCTTGCCGAAAGCTATCCCTGAATTGGATGGGTAAACCAAGGGACTTGATACTCGAGCAAATCAGACCTGCCCAAGGAGAGCTACTGACAGGGTTTTGATGATGCAAGCAGAACTTACTTGAATTCGCAGTTGAGGAGATAGAGAAACGCTCCAACCACGAACCTGACAAGATCTTCTGCGTGGGTTGAACTGACCCACAGTGGCTGTTTGGAAATGGATAGCTCATGTCGCACGAAAGGACTTCCTTCCGAGGCCCGAAAAAAAGAACAGCCTGCCTCTTGTTGTATCATCCCACTGCTGCAGCAACAAAAAAGCTGCGGTTGACCTGCACTTCAATAGATCTTCACGAGCAACAATCTCCTCGAACTTCTAGCACAATAAACAAGGAGAGTTTCCTCTAAAATATGGATACATTAATTCAGGAAGGAACTCAGGTAAAGAGCGATTCTCGTCCTCATACGTGATGTATTGACGCAGAATAGCGTCCAGACGAATGGAAGCTTGAGCAGGGCATGCACCCCTCAGAGCTTCCACTCCGCGACCAAACACTCAATGATCAGACCCAATCAACTCCCAATGGCTCAAACGGCCATGACTCCGATCAGAATAATAGAATTGATGTAGACAAAGTATTTGCAGAGGAAATCCCCGGCTGGAGAGGATATGTGGAATGGGAGGACTACCCTGAAAAGCGCGCTGTTGCTGCAGCTATGCTAGCGAAAGTAGCCTCAACTTTCCCCCCGCCTCCCGAGTTCCAGCTTGGGCCTGTTCCTGACACAAATCCTGTTCTAGAAGGAGTTCGGTGGAAGATGTGGCATAAGGCGCTAGGTGGACCATTAAAGAGTGTGCCAGAGGAAAGCTGGCTTAGAGTGATTCAGGAGAAGCATCCTGACATGTTGCATTTGTTGCAATTTCCATACAACGGGGAGCCGCCAAAGGTAGGTGCCTTGGAGCATAGCTTAGTCTTTGCAGCCTACTGACATTCACAACAGCGTCTTGTCACAGCCCAACCCATAACCCCGAACTCGCTTCATTTCGTGCGGAATCATGGGGGAATTCCAGATATCGATCCATCAAAATTCTTTCTCAAACTTGACGGACTGGTGAAGGAACCCAAGAACATCTCCTTCGCTGACTTGCAGAATGAGGAGCTGTTTCCTCGGCAATCGAACTTAGTGACGATTCAATGCAGCGGCACTCGACGTATCGAACAAATCAACGAATACGCGGGCGAAGGCGACGAAATGATTAACGCACCTTGGGCCGAAGGCGCCATTGGGACCGCCCAATGGACGGGCGTAAGTTTGAAAAAGGTGATAAAGTATTGTGGAGGGCTTGTCGATGGCGCCCAGCACCTGGAGTTGTATGGGGCAGAAACCTATTTCAAGCATGTTCGTCATTCCCTCCCATTTCTACCATACTCAAAGGCTACTGCTCACTTAAGGCTGCTGATACGGGGAAATAGCTTGAAGTTCAGAACTACGTTGTTTCAGTCCCCTGGTCTAAAGTTAAACTCAACGAAGTCCTTCTCGCTTGGGAAATGAACGGCGAACCACTCCCCAAGATCCATGGCTACCCACTTCGTGTTGTTGTGTTTGGGTACATTGGAGCTCGGTCGGTAAAGTGGCTCTACAGGATTAAAGCCATCACCAACCCTTCTCGGGCCCCTGTGCAAGCCAAAGAATATCTCTATTTCAATGGACAAGTTGGCAAGCACAACCAACTATACACGAAGGGGATCCAAATCCAAGAAATGCCCGTGAGTTCTGCTATCATGGAGCCACTTGCTAAAGAAGTTATCGTGCACAACGGCACGATCAGGGTCAAAGGCTGGGCATACAGCGGCGGGGGACGCTGGCCCGAGCGCGTGGAAGTGAGCCCTGACGGCGGCTTTGTGTGGTACGAAGTGCCTCTATCGAATCTCTCCCCGAAACGCAAATTTGCATGGCGCACTTGGCACATTGATCTTCCCGTCGATGCAGAGGGCTGGCTTGAACTAGCGGTACGGTGCTGGGACAACTCGCTCAACACTCAGCCTACGTTCGTTCGGAGCGCTTGGAATTGGGGTCTCCACGTGACGAGCAGCTGCCACAGGGTCAAAATATATAGTGTTAACAAAAGCAGGAAGGACACTAGAGAGAGGTTGGAGTTATTTGAGAAGCATGGAGTGCCATTTGTGCCTATCACAAAGCCCACGGAGGAATTTCGCATCCAAGGGGAGGAGGAATATACTAAGTTTTGGGAAGAGCATGATCCAAGGGATGTAGAGAGCTGAAAGAGGCGTTGTGTTCGACTTAATTATTGCTGTTGCTGAGCATGCGCTTGCGAAGGTCATGTGCCGAAGGGGTCTAAATTGTCGGCCTGAGTCCACACGTTACCTAATTTCAAACACTATTTTACGCTGTTCACATCTATGAACCTGCTCTCCTGTTGCAAAGATTTACGTGATGAACATTACAACTGTTTCATTCAGATGTGAAATCTCAATAAAATCTCATGTTGCAACCTATCATAGCAGTGGTAACCAAACGATAACACTGCATCTAGAGGGACGAACAAATTATGCGAAGATCACAGAGCAGGTAGGTAACACAGGAGCGAAGGATGGAGTAGAAAAAGTGAACTAATTATTTCTTCGTGGGCAAGGAGATGACTTCTAAGCGCAGAAGAAAGTGTCAGGATCATTAGATGGTCGATTGGCGAAGAGGTTCTGACGCCACTTCAGCAACTTTCTCGAAATCTACAGCAACACAGCTTGGACATCGGCCGCTTGCACGTCCATGTCTGACGATAGTCTATATGACAACAAAAATCTAAAGGAGAAGCATTAATGAATCATGCAAAATCATCTCACCTCATCTCGCCTCGCCTCGTCTCATTCTGGTATCAATACCTCGCGAGCTGTCTTCCAAGTCGAAACTTTCCGCCACAAGTCTCATTTCATGCATCACCCATTTTAGTAAACCTGTCCAACAGCTGTACAGGTTCCAGTAGGCATCACAGTAATATACACAGTAGTCGTTGCACCAGTCGTCGTTTTTGACGCTGATGTCGAGAAAGTCGAGGATGGCGTCTTTGACTAGTCAGGATCTCCTTGTCAGCATTACTTATGGAAATGATGGAAATTTCCAGGATCCGACTCAGGAGAGGCGAGGGTAGTTTGCGACTCCTGAAATATTCTGCCACAGGGGGAAATGGAACACAGAACACGAACCGTTGAGCTTGATGAGCTTGATTTAGAAGATGTAGTGGTTTGACTTGCTGTTGACAAGACGGAAGATTTGAATGACGAGCTGCTTGAGGATGAGATCGTTTTGCTCGTCGTTGACGAGACGGAAGCTTTCGATGATGAGCTTGTTGAGGACGAGACGGTTTTGCTAGTCGTAGAAGAGGTACTGGTTTTGCTCGATATTTGGGAGCTAGAAGACTTTGAGGAGGTTAAAGAGGCTAAAAAGTTATTGCTGTCAGCAAGTCGCAGATTTCTATAGAGAGCGATGTAGAAATACATACAAGTGGATGTGCTGGTGTGGGTAGACGAGGAAGTACTTGTCGTCAGAGAGCTTGAAGTCTTCGAAGTACTTGTACTAGTAGACGACGTAGTAGATTTACTCGTCGTTAAAGAACTCGAAGATTTCGAGGATGAGGTAGAACCAGTTGTGCTGACTTTGGTGCTCGAAATCGTGCTGCTTTGGGTGATTTTTGGAGATGTTGAAGATGTCGTTAAACTGCTAGATTTGCTAGTTGAAGTTGAAACTTTGAAAGTAGAGCTGCTACTCGCAGCTGAGGACGTCGAGGTACAAGCCCCAACTATCGAGGGAACGGCATTAGTGCCAGAACCAATCGGCACAACGTTGGTTCCGCAGTTGGCTGCTTGAGCGATAAGAATGTTGAAATTGTCTTGATCATAAACGACTAGATTCCAAAATTAGTCAAGTGGTTCAAATAAGGGCTTACCAACTTACTGTATGCAGATCTAATAAATGTATCTACCAATCATTAGCTTCAATGCTGAACCTCATGTGCGTAGAATTCCAACCTCCAAGACTCCAAGTATCTGCATTCGAAACTCCACCAAAATAACAGGTCGATCCAGCTTGCCAAAACCATTCATGGTATGATACATGGACGATTGTTGTACCAAAGCCGAAGTCGATGGTCCCTGCTTGATTTCTGATAGAGCAATCAATTGTGTATGCACCGTTTCCATTATTCACAGCAGTCGGAAAGTAGGAGATGAGTGCGTTGAACAAGTTGGGTGGCAGTTGTGAGAGAGTCGCTCCACTATCGGGAAACATGGCTTGGTTGTATGTCGGGGTGGTAAGAATAGTAGAACTTGTAGCTCCTGGCTGAGTGATCCCGACGGATGTCATGTAAAACCAATATCTATAAAGGTTAGTTGTGGCCAGTGGAAGTGAAAGATGTGCAATACCGCGGAAAGCCATCGGGAGCATCAGAATAGGGAATCATTGGGCTCTTGTATAGAGAACCGATGTATTTCATGGTGTCAATACCACCAAAAATGACAGAACCTGGGTAATGTCAGTAGTATCCCGACAATTGCCCAGATAACGTACCATCAGCTACGTCAATGCTTGCCAGATCAAGACTGAATGCTCGACTGTTGGTGAAACCTTGTACGTAGAGTTGATCAACTATGTTGTAGTAATCCAAGGTCCAGCCATAACCTAAACCAATGCCCATGATGCCGTTATTCGGGAAAGTGCTAGTCTCAGCCCATCCGAACTGTTGCTGTGAGATTTTGGCACCTTCAGAAAATATTAGCAGGTGCATTATTAAACCACATTACCTGTAGTGCAAGGTCAGCTTACTTCCAAGAACGACATTGTCAATCAAATATTCTCCTGAAACTGAGCCTGTGCCATAAGATATGGAAAGCGCCTCTCCCGCATCAGATTCCGTCGATGAGTTTCCTGGATAATATACCGGAAACTGAGCGCAATAGGCTGGATTGTTCGCATTTGCACAGGTGGGATCAACCCAGAGGTCAGATGAGCCTGTATCAATTTGTGTATATACAAGTTGCGGGGGAGTCCCAATAGAACCTGACATATCTTAGTTTAACGGCGACAGAAGAGTTCAAATCGTACATACATGTGATGAGATATCCATTGTTCACGTTAACCAGTGGGTTGTTATCCTGCCTCCTGCTCAGGGTTCCGGGAGTAGCTCTCGTTAACGGCACTTTCAAAACTCCAGATCCCTGTTTGTGGGTCTGTGTCAACGCTGGCAAGCCTGTGGTTACATTGCGGCGTGGGAGTAGAAAAGACGACGAAAGGCTATAGAAAAGAAACGCAATCAGGGCAAAAGTTGAGAATGCCATCTTATCAAGGCACTATTGGCCTGTGGGGGAGGATAAAGCGATTAAGGGTGAGATCAGATTGGTACTTCCTCACCGTCCATAGTTTCGTACCCAAGAACCTTATAATGAGCTTCCAGGACATCTACAGCCGCAGCTGAAATCGATGGGTCATGCATATTCAATAGTTAGTTTATGCCGTCTCTCGTCAATTGCGTTAAGCCAAGAAGTTACTCCACTACTCCAGCAAGGACGTGTGACATTTGGAGCTAGTCCAAAACGGGTTCAGAAAACCGAAGGGGCTTCGCCTAATGCGGAAGGAGAGCCTGGCATCACTGGATGCTGATTTCGATCTGAAGGATCATAATTGAAGGGTACGACAATGAGCTAGCATTTTGAGGAGTACTGTCTATGAGAAGCGACTGAACCCGAAGGAGGAACCATGTGTGCTTTTCAGTTGCTACGTACGCAAGGCTGAATCACAGGTTCTGAGACATGTGGCGTAAATGAGGTCGGCGCTGAAGGTTCCAGGCTTTCCCTTTGCATAGAAAGGATTTTAGGTATGTTTTAGCCTCAGAAGAAATCACGCAGGGCACCTGAGAAAAGCAACTGCTAAGATCCATGTCGTATCGGCACTCGGCGAAGCATGGGTTGAGCCTCCTCGAGCGTTGGACGACAGAGATTTCTTTCTTAGCCTTGCCTTTCCGAAGTACTTCGCTTGTATCTTTGCGTTTGTTGAACCAGGTCGCTGAGTTTGGTATTTTAGAACTTTCCCTTACTCATGTGCACCTGGAGGGGTCAATATTAGGTAGCAAGAATTGCAAGTATCCACAGCGCTTCTAAGCGCGTTCCCAAAGTGAGCAGAAGTGGCTTGAGGCTATGTACTCGGTGGACGAAAAATAGCTTTTTTACGAGCCCCTCTTTAGTATGGTACCTCAAGAGATAGAATGCAAGCGCCGGCATTAGACTTCAAGCGGGCATTTCTCGCGAGGGCTTTGTCCAGCTGTGATCAGTAAACGCGAATCTCAACAGCTCCAGGAGCTTCTAGTATCGACATTAGATTCTGTAGATGATGCGTGAGCTCCGAGGTGACATAACGAAGTGCGACAAAACCTCCAACTTCGGCCAAGAGACGAGGCATTGTGAGGATTCAATCTACGCGCCGCAACCAACACTTGTTCAAATCGGACAGCGATTGACGGCGATTTGCGCGAGCGTTCTGATATCAATGAAGCTCGACTATCAACATCACGGCACAATTCTGGAGGTTCTTTGCCTCGGGATAATCCAATTAAGCCCCTTCAGCATAATGCGAGGGTGTGAAAATGAGGCTTTGCAGACTCGTATTTGCGCGGCTCGACTCGCTCGCGCCGCCGTCCCAGAGAGTGCACACTCGTTGATACCTCCGCGCGGAGTGCTCGTTAGCAAAATAAGAATATGTGGATACTATCTTTGAGCATCATGCGACCCTTATATGGAATATTGTAGGTGGGTATATCAGGAGGAATTGGCGACGTTGTAGGCAGGAGAATTTTTGGAATGTGACGATTGTGAAAGTCGACAGCCTGAGGTTGGCGAGATTCAGGCCTTTAATGCCAAAAGCCAGGAAGGAGCCTGAAGCGGCTAGCGGATCAGCGGATCACCGTCCAGACCCCCCTTGAAGTTTAATCTGGCGACAGAGATACAATTCAAGAAATCCGAACATCGCAGATAGGATAATTCAAAGCCAGAAATGACCTGCGAGTGTTGCGCAGAATACGACGAATCTGTTGCTTGGTTTGGGAGGCTGTCTATCCTCCCTGAGACCTCGACTCGAGAGAAAGTTGTATGGTTGCTGTTAGAATTCTGTTGAAGTACTGGTACATCAAGACGGCAAAACTTCCATCTATGAGTCGCAGCTCTCACGGTTTTGGAATGCAACTTAGCGGACGACTTTGGATCGATTTCACTTCCTCAGCGACGCATACCCTTCACCAGCTCTCGAAATCTTGTTACAGAATTAATTTCAGTGAGATCGCACCTTCTTGCAAGCCCTCGAAAGACCCTGGGATATGGCAGAAGAGCACTCGGCTCTCCAATTGGGTCAGTTAATCGCCATGAGCAATTACGTTGTCATTCTTCTAGCCACTTAAGTAGACAGTATATGTCTCCTTTCGAATACAAAGCAGATCCACAAGCTCTCCTCCACTCAATACGATGCCAAGACTGAAAGAAATTCAAGAGCAGTCTCTGCATCTTCCAATGCAAGCAAAGCAACATGAAACTTCAGTATTCACACCTCTCCTCAACCTCCATGAAGCATTATGTTCTCTTTATCAACGAATATAAAGCAACCAATATCCTCACCGCCACCCGGCAAAACTTGCATTATGGACACTCCTCCGTCAGATCGCTCCAGCGTAACCGCCACCACTTTCTCAACCCTAGTTCATCATAGGACCTGGGATAGTTACCACATTGTCCCGCCAGCCAATCTTTGCAGGGCTTGCATTGCAACATCCAACAAAGGGATGGAACCTTCGGGCAAACTTCAGCGTTTATCCTCGAGTCGATCACGCGATGGGTGGTGGAGTAAAACGTCTCTGGCATCGATAGCGGTTTGGATCTCAAAAGGAAGTCCGCAGGCTTGAGACTTGGTGGAAACAAGTTTTTTCCCCTGTACCTGGCCGCGGAGGGGAAAATGTTGGTCCACTTGCTTTGCAATGAATTGGGATTGGAATTGCTGATAGGATTGACGTTGCTGAGGCTGCCCGCTTTAGCGACGGGAGTTGGCTACGCTGCTGTTAGAAGGTACGTCTAGTGTGACTTGTTTGGCAGAAGGAATCTCATCTGAGGACGATCGTGGATGCTTTTGTGAAGTACTTGCGCTCGTTTGACGGGTACTCGGAATGCCTCGGGCTCCTTCGAATGGGGACTCTGCCCAAGGAGTTGTGGCTGTCTGCACTCGGCCGGTCTATGGAGCTGTCACCGCGTCTCCAATTGGGACTCGATCTGTGTCAGACGCGTCATGAATGGTTGCATTGCCTCCGTAATGGCAGCGGTTATGATGCGTCGGTCTTCGCTGCTCCGACCCGTCTCAATTCGTTCGCTCAAATTGTCGTTGCTGGCCGAAAGCGCTTCTGTATGGCTGAGACGAGAGCTCTTAAAGTTCAGTGGTGACAGTAACCGAAAGTTCTTGTTTCCATTGCTCTTTGGTGATTCTTTGCTCTTAGGATGCCTTTTGTTCTTGTTCCTGTTCCCACTGAACATATTCTCCCCGCGACATAATGACGAGATCGATAGCTTAACCGGCTGATGAAGCGGGCAACTTCAATAGGGGAGGAGGGAGGGTTGAAATCAAATGCCAATCATTCCTGATGATATGGTTAGCGTGATTAGTGGGGTTTAATATCGCGAAGGGAAGGGAATTTCGAAGCTCGAGGGTCCTCAACGTGCCTGACCTGCGTGTACAGGCCTCAAATACCTTTGATCATCTCATAAAAATCGGCATAGAGAACATGTTGGAAGATGTCAAAGGATTTTTGCCTTTGATGGAAAGAATTGTGACGATCTCGTTGGAGATGTAGTGGTCGGCAGAGGTGTTGGGAAGTCTAAGAGGTATTGTGAATGCCTTTGCTAGGAATGACTTCTTGCCTCAGCGGCGAGAAGAAAGTTCTTTGCTTGCCCAGCTAGGCGAAAATATTCTGCGCAAGGGGCTCACCTTTGAGGAGTGAATGGGAAATTTCGTTCGCGCTAGCGCCAAATCGCGAAGGGTTGTTTTGCCTCGCTTCTCAGCCTCGTCGACTTTCCATCGACCTCTTTCCCTTCGACCTTATTGATGATTTCTATAACAACGATCCTAAACCGAAAACATGGCAGAAAACTATCTTCCATTGGCTTCACATGAAGTCTCAGACGAATGAAATAATGATTTGATTTCAATTGCAGAAGACTCAACAAAGTCAATTTCGAAGGTAAGATTTTTAAACTCGCGATCAAAGCTTAATGGACTTCGGGATAACGACATTACCAGACTGGCAAAGACTTGACCACGACGGGCGACAAAGAAGCCAGAGCTCTAGGCTCAGACTCGGCTCTGAAGGTAAGCCATGGCTCATATTATCGAATCCACTGGGTTTAACATCATCCAACAGGATTCATCTCCATCCCAAAAGTGTTCTGGAATTTCAGAAGGTTCAGCCATGATGAGTGACCAGGAAGAATCAGACTGCGATGATTCGATGTATTCGTTCGACGAAGATCCCAAGCCAGTCACTTGAAATCAAAAAGCGCTTGTGGTAGGACAGAACTGGAAGCATCGAAGCATAATTTCTTCGCCCCAACTAGTCAACGAGATCAAGACAGAGTGTTGAGCGGATGCACACCAAAGTAGCAAGCAGATCCCAAGGACTATCTCCACCGTGTACCCTAAGGTGTTTTGCTTATCCAAGGACCTTCTGGTACCGGCAAGAACACTTTCACAATGCGGATCGTATTACAGTAAAAACTCGATATAAGGATACCCTTGGGACCGGGAAAAATTAAGGATATCAAGAGGATATCCTTAGCTTTTTGGTAGGCTTCACCAAAAATAATCCCTGCGGGACCAGAGGATCGATCCTTATTACCAAGGATTTTAGTAGGGTATCCTTATAACGAGGTTTTACTGTACTTCAGCTTCTCGCCAAGAAAAGAGTTCTTGTTGTGGACTCCCCGTTCGCCACCTCTGATTTCCTGAAAAGACTTCTTGACTTGTGCGAACAAGACGAATTCCTCTTCGTGAAGGTTTAGCCTACAGAAAATTATCCTGACCTTGCGGTAGCCTCAAACTTGGGCCTCAGGATCACCATGATAACAAATCGTCACCTTCTCGCTTTGGTCATCACCTGACATGCACAGTTTTTCTGGTCATTGGTGACTCCCGCTGTGTCGAGAAGCCGCCGCTCAAGCCGCTGCCTGGATCTGAAGTGGTCAACCGCACAGCTTCGATGGAGAGAGACAATCGACCGAGAAATCCCCTCCAACCCCTCAACAAAAACCCCCAGTAAAGAAAAAGACAATCAAGGCTCCTGAACTCATTGGCATGTTCGATTGGTTTGTTGACAAAAGAAGAGCCATCCACAAGGACGCTAAAGCCATCGAGAACCCATCATTCCACAAATGACTCGATGATAAAGGATGCTTCTGATACGACTTGGGGCGCTTGGGATGTTCTTGATGATATGAGCCTGACGAATGGTTGGTGTACTTCCAGGGTTTCTTTCAGCGGCTGTAGACATAATGAATCGCACAAGTACAACTCTTCAGATCACCCAGCCTAGGAAACCGTGCAAGATTAATTCCCGTGAAGTCCCACCGCGGAAGTCCTGGAGGATTAATGTTGCATGTTTGTGACATTATTCATAAGTCCTTTCATGTCCAGGAATCCAGGTTTTATCAAGAGCCACCTATATCAGAAAGATCCCAAACATCCTATCCAACTGAGCGATTGATTTCTTACCATCACAACCCCGACGATAAGTGGATCAATCACTGGAATTGAATGTGCACTCACGGTTTGTCACGGAAAATGGATACAGCGAGTCGAAATATGTACAACTGAACCTTCAGCCTTCTGCTGCAACTAACCCTTGTTACTGCGTGAACGTAACATTGACAGAATTCTGCCCAACACTTCTCGGGAAGAACTATTATCACACCATTAGCACACTCCTCCTCCATCGCTAGAAAGATCACTAACCTCAACGGTCAACGTAACAGTCTGAGCCGCAGCCTGAATTAGCGTCAACCCGGACTCATAAACAATAAAATGTTCATCATCCCACCCCCAATCCCCGTATGTCCATCTCGCCTGCTGGAGTGGACCCAAATACTCTGTCCAAGAATCAATAAAATACGTTCCATCAGCATTATACGCCGTCACAGCCGCAATCTCCGGGATGCCTTGATACGTCACGGGGATGTAGAGGTCGGCGCTGGGATCTACGACGTAGGATGTGGTGGGTATGATGGGCGTGGTGTATTGCACGATTGTTAGCGTCAAGGGTGTGCCGGCGCTGAAGGTTAATGTGAGCGTGTCTTTGATTCCTGCTGCGGACGTGGAGGTGTAGAGCGTGCTGAGGTAGGCGGCGGAGAGTGTCAGGGAGCCGTTAGACATGCTGTATTGAGAGTTGGTGAGGGTTTGTCCGGCGGAGTTCTTGATTGATTTCAGGGTATTGCCATTCAAGAGGTATGGCACTGATTGTGCGACGACTGGATCTCCGACTTTGTGGAAGATATATGCGCTGGAGTTTTGGCTTGTAGCGAGGGGGTCGGTGGTGCTGTCTGCCAAGGAGTTGGTGGTTCCGGCTACTGCTGCAAATAGGATATCCTCGTCGATCGGATCGTACCAGGTATCTGACGTTCGATTGAATTGGTCAAGGCCATTATCCCACATGATTGTTGAGTATTCGAACGAGTTTGCTGTACGAATGAAATAGTCGATGTACTTCCATCGCGCTGCTTTCTCATTGTTTGTTGTAGACGAGTCCCATTCTCCTACAAAAGCTGGAACGTCCGTGAAGTTGCCGTTAAAAAGAGTGAAGTCGTTCAAAAGGGAAGCTTTATCAGCGTCAGATCCCCAGATCGTCTTTCCCCATGCGTCAAAGATGAAGTCGTATGGAGAGTAATAGTGGAATTGCATCCCCCAAGGTTGATTAGGGTAGACAGTCGGTCGTACAAACCATTCACTCGTCTTGATACTGTCCATACCGAGTCCACTGAGTGAAACAACTCTTTGGGGGTTGTATCCGCCAGCTTGATTGATCTCTTGCAAGAAAATCGCGGTAAGATTGTTGAGAAACTGCGCATCCGATTGCGTTGATCCCACGGGTTCATTGAGGGGTTCAAATATCAATTTGGAAGACTTGCACGCAAATCGGGTTCCAATCTGAGCCCAAAGACGACCGAATTTCTCGTTGATCATGGTGAGGTTGGCTCCGGAAGCAGTTGGATCAGCCCAGATCCAGGAATCATGATGAACATTCACAACGACCCACAATCCAAGGGCCAGCGCCTCGTCAACAACTGTCTCAACGCGATCCATCCACGTTGTATTGACATTCCAGGTTGGAGATGCATTGATGAAATGGTACGCCCATGTCACTGCAATTCATTAAAGGACGCTCTCAGAGCTTGGGATACAACACACCTGGGATTCTGACGCTCTTAAAACCTCTTGCTTGAATTTCTGCAAATGTGGCAGGTACTACTGGAGCATTATTCCATGATCCTTCCGTTGGAGTGGCATCAAGTGTGTTTCCTAAATTCCATCCTGGATTCAGAGCGGCGAATGCAGCGGACGCGGTGACTGGAGTGAAATAACCAGGACAAGAAGATGCAGACGCGGAGGCTGAGCTTGACGAGGTCTTTGATGTCGAGGAAGATTGTAACGTGCTGCTAGTTTTGGTGGATAGCGTGGTTGCAATTGAAGTTGCTTTGCTTATGGCACTCGAACTTGCCGTACCTGGAACACATTGGGAATAATCTAATGGGTTTAGCATCTCGTCATAGAAAATGAGGGGGAGACTCACAAGCGTTGCTGTACAAGCAATAGTATCCCGAGGCACAGGTCGTCGCTCCAGTGTAACCCTGTCCACCACCTCATTCGAGTCAGAAAGCACGCCTACAAAAAATACAATGCGCTCTTACATTGGCCATATCCCGCAACTTGGCCATAAGCCACTTCGACCCCGAGAGCGAGCAGACTTAACAATGCGCTGGACCACATGATGGAAGATTGGATGAGATGAGAGGGGACGAACAATTCAAACAGGAACAAGCAGGAGCATCGAACTTATGAGCAGTTAACAAAAGTTGTAGCTAAATTCAACAATCTGGCTCTTTCATCCTTTCCCGTTTGCATACCACACACATCAAATCAGATTTCGCCATTTAGACTATCCCCGCAAAATAGGCGTTGATTTCTCCGTCTGATCCCCTAGATGATCTCCGACATCAACATAAAACAGAATAAAAACACTTAGCATGGAAGCAAAAGCGTGGGGAGATGAGCAAGGAACAAAGTTTAAGTGTGGCTGCAAGTGGTTGACGACGATTGGGGAAAACTGCCGAATTTCGGGGGTCTACCCCACCGGATCTTTTGCCGGCCCGTAGGAAGATTAAATCATTCTGCCTCAAGTAAAGAGGCTGTATAGATTTCGGTCATTCGGTCCGCCGAGGGATGTTTTGAGCAGATTGGGAAGGTTATGAAGCTGAGGTGCTGCACTGCTGCTCACTGGAGCTGAAGAACGAATGAAGGTAGATAACGATTTGAGTACTGTAGCTCTACTAAGCTATAAGGCGGGCATAAACCCTTCCAATGAATTTTCCATGCGAATACTCGAAGATCATTCGTGAAACCATGCAATGTTATGGTAGCAACTCCTCTGGCACCGAAGTAGCTCGTAAACTTTTGAGATTTCGTTGAAGGAAAACCTTGGACTACTCCCTCTGGCGGCTTCATTTCCACTGGGGCATGGATGGCCGAAAGATAAAGGGACATGTCATTTCATTCGTGGTCATTTCATACTCGCTGGGGCTCCTCCACGTTTACCGATATTTGCTTGGGCAAAAGTTGATGAACGTGGTCGCATCGAAGTGAAAGTTTGACAGCCACGTGACTCCACAGCAGCCGAAAATCTTTCTGCCGAGCACCGGCCGAGAAACTGCTTCCATTTCATCTCATCGTCAGGACAAGCTCACACTCCTTCTTCCGCTCCAATGGCCAGCATGACATATCCTTAAGGTTGGTAGACCGAACAGGTACCGATGCCTTCCCCATGTTCATATCCGCTTTCGATTGGTGCGCAACAAAACGCGGGGACGCGGGGACCGGAGACCTACTAAAACGGGACTTTCGCCGCAGACTTTAGGTACTGTAGGGATGCGGCCACAAGCTTCTTGCTCCTAGGAACTTTGCCTCGTATCGTCATTGCCCCGATCAACGCATTCGCATCATGATCGTGGAGAAATAGGGGCGATGCGATAATCCATTGCCTAGGCTAGCTCCAAGGCCTAAAGATGAACTGGGGAAAGAATGGTATAAAAGCAGTAAGTAAAGATCACGGTAGGTCGATGCTTTTCTGAATCTCTCTCCTCGCATTCGTACTTGCCATGGCTTCATTATATCTTCTTCTCCAGACTCTTTGGGGTTTGCTGTCTGTCGTATCTGCCAACTCCGAAGCTTTGCATCCACGTCTGAACAATGGCCTTGCCATCACGCCTCCTATGGGGTAAGCTATCATCTCCTCTTGTATGAACCAAGCTAACTTGCGTGCAGGTGGAACTCTTATAACCATTATTCTTGCTCCCCGAACGAATCCATCATACACTCGAACGCACAGGCTTTGGTTGATTTGGGTCTGATGACCAGCGGGTATCATTATGTGACTGTGGACTGTGGATGGACTCTGCCGGATAGAACTGCAGCTGGGACCCTTACATGGAATCCTGCTCTATTCCCCAGTGGTTATCCTGCGTTGGGAAGTTTTATACATGGTCTCGGATTGGGATTTGGAGTCTATTCGGATGGAGGAATACAAATGTGCATGACTGGAACACCCGCACAAGCTGGAAGCTTATGTATGTTTTGAGGGATATGTAGGTGGCAAATGCTGACATAGCTCCAGTCCATGAGACCACTGATGCCAATACATTCGCGTCTTGGGGTGCTGATCTTCTCAAATGTATGAACCTAATTCCAATTATTCTTGAAACATCTAACACTCGCAGATGACAACTGCTACTCCGATGCAGCAGCAGGCTACCCGGATGCAGACTACACTCCTGATGTCTCGCCCAAAGCTCGATACGCCAACATGACAAACGCTGTCTTGGCAACCGGCCGTCCAATACTCTTCCAAATCTGCGATTGGGGTGTAGACTTTCCTTCCGCGTGGGCACCTGCTCTTGGAAACTCATGGCGCATATCCAATGATATCATTCCTGCGTACAGAACGATTCCTCGAATCTTGAATCAAGTCGTCCCACAAACCTCGTTCGCGGGTCCGGAACACTGGTTGGATCTAGACATGTTGGAAGTTGGGAATAATGTTTTTACAACAGCGGAAGAACAAACCCATTTCTCGTTGTGGGCTATCATTAAGAGCCCATTGGTGATTGGTGCAGCGTTGAAAGATACTTATACCAGTATCAGTGCAGCTTCTCTCGCAATTTTGAAGAATGCGAATGTCATTGGCTATAATCAGGATAGCCTAGGCGTGGCTGCTAGCTTCCGAAGGAGATGGACTGATGAAGGCTATGAAGTCTGGGCTGGACCTCTAAGTGGAGGGAGGACTGTTGTGGCGGTCATCAATTTGAATGATGTTGCGAGATCATTGACTTTGGATCTTCCAGATGTTGGATTTCAAACGGCTGGGACTATCAAAGATATCTGGAATGGCGTTACCGCCTCTAATGTGGTAACCTCATACACAGGCGCCGTTGCAGCACATGGCACTTTGTTGTTGGAACTAAGCCAGACAACAGCAGCAGGCCAATATGCTATAAGCGATGCCACAGTTTCAGGGTATTTCATCTTCTTCCATTTCATGAGAATTCGCTGACGAACACAGGAATACGGCAACGTTCTCCAAGATCTATGCCGAGACTACCAGCTCCAACTACACACTACTCCTCACATTCGCTCAAGCTTCATCATCCGCAACCACAGTCACGATCAACAACACTCCTCATACACTCGCCGCTAAAACAACTAGCCTAACCACTACCGTCTCCCTACTGGCCGCCAACGACAACACCCTAACCATAACCTCCACCCCACTTCCTACATCCATCACCATAACTACCCCACCCCAATCCTTCTACCCCTCAACCTCCTTCGCCCTCGTCGGGACCTCAACCCGAACAACCTGCTCCACAGGCCTCTGCACACCCGTCGGATCCAAAATCGGCTACCTTACACCTACCGGGTCCGCGTCTCTCGACATCACATCTCCCGCTTCCTCTGCCTCTGGCTCCAAATTCGTCGAAATGTACTTCTGCAACAACGACATCGCATTTTCGACGTCCTGGACAACGGGCACGAATACGCGGAATATGACGATCAGTGTCAATGGAGAGGTAACGAGGATTGAAGTGCCATTGAGTGGACGCAGTAGTGAGCTTTTTAGTCCGGGGTTGGGATGGGAGGATACCGGGACTTTTGGAGTTTTGATTAATGGGTGGGTGGAGGGTGTTAATAAGGTTGTTGTGGGCAATGTGGATGGAGCGGAGGGGTTGGTTAATTATGGGGCTGATTTTGTGGGGTTGGGTGTTTATTGGTAGGAGGTATGTCTTCAATGCCAGAGTGGACATCGTCTCAAGTCACTCGATATGGACTCCTGATTAGGAAACATTATCCTAAATTACTCCTTCCCGATATATTCCATGAATCCATACAAATATCCAGTGAAGTTCTTAACTACGCCTCAAAACGCCAGATTGCCCATGTCATCCAACCTATTCTCACCATTTCGTCCCTCGCTCTCTGTACGGAGGTACCATTGCCTCCTTTCGAGACCAATCTCGTGTCCTTTCCCTGCTCCTATCCTTTTATTTTACATCAGTGTTTTCACCACCTAAAGCTATCCGAGTTCCTCAAACATCACAAATATACAAATAGTTCGCATCCTGGCTGATCAACGTCTGCTGCGCACTAGTCGTAGTCGACGAGGCGGCTGTCCCACTCCCTTGCGTGGCCTGATTACAAGATGCTGCGACTTCGTTAGCTTTCACAGCTTCTCCCTCTCCCCATCCCACCCTCCTCCCTCCCCGCAGAATCAACCCCCATTCCCCATTCCCCCTTCCCATACCTGTCCATCAATCATCACCTAGCCACCGCTTTCGCAAGCCAACCCACAACCAAGAAAAGAGGAAAGAACCTACTCTGCTGCGTATCACACTCCCCCGTCGTAATACCTGAGCTCTTATTCGCATTCGCGATATTCGCACACGCATTATGCTGATTGGCACAGCTTCGTTCCAGCGCGGAGGGGAAATCCGTAAAGGTATTGCCGTCGACGCTGAAGGGGCGCTGGGAGTTGCCTGTGCTTAGGATCTATTTCTCCCACTTCAGTCAGCTTCTGTCCTTCCGGTCCTCGGTTTTGATGTCGTATGGAGGGGAGGAGAGGAGAAGATGGCATACAGGATCAGCAACCGCGCCGCCCAATGCACCTGTGAATGTCTACTCGTTAATCGTCAGCTGGTGCTCCTCTGGACTTCAGTCAAGGCTCGTTGCAACAAAAACATACCTGCAGATTTGCTCCACTCGCCGTACTCGTCGCCCTCGGCATCAATCCAAACTCCATCGCGAAATCCATCTCTCCCATGCCTCCCAGCGTCCCCGCGACCAGCCCCGCTATCGTGAACAGTATTCGTCCTCTCATCGTCCCGGCCTTTCCAATTCCAAGTCTAGGGTCACTGAATTAAATCAATATAGTCCAATAAGTCACTATCTCAAGATAACGACGACTGCAAAAGAAATCAACTTTTGTTCATCCGAAGAGCTCAAGAGCTGGTGGAATTGGTGGTCGACTGCGGGGTTTCAAAAAGGGTAATCTGAAACGCTTCCGCGACACAGGAAGACGGATCGGGGCGTCATGGCGGAGGATTGAGTGCCGCATCTCCAGAAATGTAGCTGAAATCTTTATGTGGCGCTGGTTATTGCATGAGGACTTCTCGATGTTGTGGTTTTGATGTGGTGTTCCCTTCGGTGGCGCTTTGGAGGAGTGCTCATTGGAGGAATGGAAGGGAAGGATAGATTTGGGGATCGCGGGAGGCTTGGTGAGGGGTTTGATATTGATATGGGGGGTTTTTTTTTGAGGATGGACTGCAGATGTCATGGCCAAATTTAAAGAGTTGAGATGTGAGAGAAGGGAGGTTGGATCAATCCTGAAGAGCGAGAGAAGCGAGTTGTTGATTGAAATATTAACTTCATTGATGCAGTGTCCCACTCCGCAGGAGAAGGACGAGCATTCTAATTACAGTACTGTATGGTGCTCGCTCGAAGGGTATCTTGCGAGAGTATGAACAGAAGGAAAGACGCCGTACAGGAACAAGGCCCTTTCCCATCTAATGCAATCCAGCCAGAGAAAAAGAAAGAGTCTGTCGTGATATGTAGAGGACCGCTGAATAACCACATAATAATCCGACACGTTCCATGCCTCCAATATAAACTCCTCACCCCTTCCCTTCCCTTGTTGACTTAATTAGAAGTTCGAAGAAACATTCGCGTTCCGAGGAGGTGCGTGGTAACTCTCCAATGTGCTCTGGAACTGATTCGGCGCTGCTCCCGATGAGCTGGTCTTCTCGTGTGCTGAATCGACACCAGATCGGAAACCCATTAATCCATCGCTCTCATCTGCGTTGCTTCTGTTGCGGCGAAGTTTGAAGAATACAAAAGCCAAGCCTCCTAGGATAATAGCACCACCAACTCCAACGCAGACACCGATGATGGTATTCTTCGTACTAGTTGACATGCCGCTGGATCCGCTGCTACTGTCCTTGTTGAGCGATGCGGCGACTGTGGCGGTCGAGGTGGAAGTGCTGCTTGATGTCATGGTCGAGGAGTAGGTGCTTCCGCTGGTGGTCACGACGGTTACTTGTGTGGTAACGTGAACGCTCTCGCTGAGTGAGGTGGAGACATCTTGTGTGGATGTAGACGTATCTTTGTTCGAGCTCGTTTGCTGAGATGAAGAGTCGGATGTCGGGGTCGAGGAAACAGATGACCTTGTCTGAGAAGGTGTCGAGCTGACGGAAGTAGACGAGGGTGATGTGGAGGTAGGCGTGTTCGAAGAAGATGAAGAAGCGCTTGTCTGTGTCGCGGATGTGCTGGCAGGCGTCGTCGAACTTGTAGCCGCGCTGCTGGCAGATGTTGATGAACTCGAATCACCTCCAAGTCCCACGTTGGACAATGCTCCCGAGATAACAGAGTTGACGTTTCCTTGTCGCTTGTTGAGGACGTTCGCGTCGAGCCAGTTTGCTTGTGTGAGAGCGAATAATACTGCTAGTATAGATAGCAGGCGTATTTGGGGACGTGAAAACATCATGATGATGGTATGTGTGTTGATGGAGAAATAAGATGGAAATGCGAAGAGGAAATGGCGAGTAAGTGGGTTGCTGTTCGCCCCTTCGTATTCAAGATTCGTCTGTTTGTCAGTCGGGTTTGCCGAGTTTATTGCTTTCGGAAGGAGCGTTCGTGAACGACTGTGGAGATGAGTAGGGTTTTGTTGATTGTTGTTTCGAAACGAATGTGAGAAATGGAGAAAGGAACGAAAGAGGGTTTCGAAGATGAGGTCTCTTGTTGATGAACTGTGGAGAGTTGAATGATTGACCAAACAAAGGATCGAAGGGATGCTTCGGCGGACGTAACGAAAATATCACCAGCCAGTGGGGCTATGCAGGGGATGACAGCACTGTACAGTACGGTACTCTCCCCCCCCCTAAATGAATGTTAAATTTTTGGCGGGTGGCACAGCCAAAAATTTAACCTTCATTCCGGGGGGGGGAGAGTAGAAAGTGGCCCTGAAAATAGTGGGGCTATTTCTGCATCTGGCGTATTTTAGTGGAGGATTTCACGCACTTACAGGGTCTATATGCCCAATTTAGATTCATTCCAGAAGCATTTAGACTATTTTGGCCCTGAATTTACAGGCGCGAAGCATCTGACACCGAAAAATTTGCAATGAGCGAGGAAACCAACTTTGGCGAGTCTAGAATGCGCAAACCTATGGAGACATGTAAAAATCTGCCTCGCAGCTGAAAAACTACAGTTCTGCTTGTGATGGACCATGGCACTTGTGCTTCGTGTACGAGTCCCGAACATTCTCTGCAGCCATCTGCAGCCAATCATGGCCTACGAATCAGAACTCTATTCTTGAATACGAAACCTCACACTGACCTGAAGTCACTCAACATCCGGATCTACCGACCACTACACCGGCACCTGATGTATTTCTACGGAGTATGATACAGAGAAGTGGTGGGTATTCGGTCCATCAAGGGCTTATCCAATGCCTCGGATAAAGAGCCAAGGGTTCCAAACAGATTGTCAAGTTTTTGGAAACAGTTCCTGGTCGAATGACGTCGAGCATCGCACATATACTTGTTTTCAGCTACCCTTTTCGGCCATTCTTCCTAAAAGATAATGTTCTATGTTTATCATGAGAACACCAAGTCTCACTGGTCATCATCCGTTTGATAGTCGGAAGATCTGTTTTCGTCGTCGTGGTCAGAGGTTTCGTCTTCGATCCTCATCAATAATCCAGTATGATTTGGGATGAACTCAAGTAAGTTCTAAAGAGATCTCTGAACTCTTTTGCCGAGTTGCTCTCTGTGGAAGGGATTGCGAATGATAGTTTTAAGAATCTGTGTTTGTTTCATGGCACGTGATGAATGTTCACGTGACATGCTCGTGAAATCATCCTCGCCCTACCTTCGTGGCTGACGAAACTTTCAAAAGCTGCGTTTATGGTCAAGCGATTACTGTGATTGATTCACTAGTGATAGAAGATATATGATTCTCCAAGTCTGAAATCCTCCATGCGAATTAGCAAGGAAATTACCTAAGACAGCAATTAAGAAGGCAGGAATAGTAACATTGAGGAATTTGATTCACCGGTGCTGTTTGTATTCGGACTTTGGATCATGATTCCAATCTATCCATCTGGCTCGCCTTAGCAATCTGCCTTGGCCATTTCAGTGTTTACACTAGGATGCTGAGATCTGTCGGGTTCGAAAGGTATCGAGGATCTATCAGCGGGCTAGTGAATGGATCTGTGGAGTTGATTAAGACAGAGACTCGAGAGAATGGGTCCAGAAGAATGATGGTGATTAGAGTCCCCCCTTCAATGTACATAATCTCTTGAGCAGCTGTGCTACTGGAATTGAGAAGCTGCTTCAAGACCTTAACCTGTTCGAGGTAGCCATTGGACACATTCGCATTAGTGTTATTTGCCAGATAAAACCCGGGTTGGTGGGCTGATCAGCGCTAGAATTGAACTTCCTTTCGAGGTAAAGTTGTTTAAGGGGATAAAGACCAAGGTAGTAGGAAGTCCGGAAGGCCCACCGTTGGTCCGCAAACCTGGGATTGAAAATTATTAGCTTGGCCCTTCCGTAACTCAAAGAAAGAAAATACCTGTTCTGTTTTATAATATAGATCTCTTTCTCAGCATCAAAGGGAGCGTTGTTCAGAGCAGATACTTGAAGGGAAACATTTTTAACTAGAGTATATATTAGGTAATGCGAACTAAAATCAGATAAAGACGGTACCTTGTAATGAAGTAGCCGAAAGAACATGGTCTTGAAGATTCGCACCCACGCCCGGCAAATCAACCACCGATTCTATTCCGAGAGCCCTCAAATACGATTCATCCCCAATACCAGAGAGCTGTAATAGTTGAGGGCCATGAACGGAGCCAGCTGAGACGATGACCTCCTTTGAAGCCTTCGCAACTTGTCTCGGAGCGCTAGCAGATGTTGCAAACTAAATTCCAATTAGCCATAAAAGTGGTGTATATTTTTGATAGATATGCGCGTACTTCCACACTTGTGACGGTCAGGTTTGTACCGTTCGTGATTAGCTTAGTAGCCTGGGTATTCAAGAGAAGATGAAGATTGGGGCGCCATGCAATTAGGTTGTAGTATCCAATACGTGCAGATGACCTTGATTGGTTCGTGGGATGCAGCATGTTTGTAGTAACGTAGGCACCCAGCGGATTGCAGGCTTGATCAACTGGACGGTTAATGCCGAAGGAAGCCATTGATTCGAGGAATCGGCTCTGACAAGTCAGACCTTTTCTGATACGAACTCAATTCCAAAATAATAGAAAGTATCTGAAGCTGGATATTGAAAATTAGGGTATGCAGCTTGGATAGGGCCATCAATCCCATGACAGCTATTGTCGTGTGATGCCGAATTCAAGAGCTTGCTCATTCTTCGTTTGTGTAAAGGCTCGCTCTAGATGAGAGTTAAGCTAGCGTTACGTGGAAACGCATTGATTCACAAACACACTTTCTTAAAGTAAGAGAGAGCAGAACATTCCATCCCCATCCTGGATTCCCTAGAGATGGCCATGCGTCGTAGTCGGCCGGGGCACCTCTGTCAAAAGCTATGGCGTTCACAATACTTCCACCACCAACGGCCTTCCCCTGAGTATACTGCACAACACGACCGCTCGAAGCTTCTTGTGGTGTGGTACTGACATTCCGGCTGTACTGGCGCTGAGCACTGCCGTCATAGAACCGGGGGATCATGACATAATTGTCATAGTCATCGTTGAAAGGTAATGTAAGAGTAGCACGAGGGTATTGCCATGCGAACTTACAGCGCATTACAAATACACTTGCTGGCACATTTGTTAGTGTTGAAGCGGAGCAGAAAAGCGATTCTTAGTGCCTGAACTAGTGTCAGGCAAACGGTTCGCCACAGTCATCCCACCTACGCCGCCGCCAACTAAAATGTAGTCATAGGAGGAAAACAGACTAGCACCTGAAACAACGAGCTCTTTGACAGGACTAGCTTGAACAGCTACTACAAACGGAAGCTTGGTGAATACTTGAAGCAATGCATCTCGGAAAGAGGACCGAGATGCAGACGAAATAAATAGAGTGTTGGGTAAAAAATCGAGGAAAGAGGGCAACTGTTCTCTCTATGTACAATTGAGGGATGTAGAGAGCTACTCTTAACGTTTAGTAGAACAAATTACCTACGAATGGTATATAATAGGCTAAAATGCATCCTTTTGTCGAACTATAATAGCCATGGATACTTGGGGCTTCTCCTTTGCCCCGGCAGTTGTATATAAGCACTGCAGACGTTCTCACAGATTCAGGGGCCTCAAATTGGGAGATACGCATTAAATTTGTGAACAAAGCTTCAGATACGGAAGTAAAGGAATGAGGAGACGTAGGGCTGTGACTTCATCCAACTTTCATAAGGGGACTATTTTGCGCCACTGTTGGTGATGTGCTTGTTGTAAGACAAATCTCTTGCTGTGCGATTAGACGAGGTTCTACAAATTGGAAATATCCTTCAATATAGTTGGTTCTTTGAAAGACAGTATGAAGCAGCTATGAATTATCCCCTAATTTAGCTGTAAGGTCAAGACTGGCGGGAGCGTCGACGCTTTTCTGAAGCCGTTTTCTGTACACTTAGGATGAAGGCTAACAGGGGAACGAACTGCCGGAAATTTGGAAGTCTCCAAATATGGGGAGATTGTGGAGAACGCGGGAAAAAAGTGGTTAGAACGAACATTACCATATTACACTGCTAGTGCTAGGTGAGAATGCATCCTGGAGATATTTTCACTTTGAAACCTGGAGCCTCCTTAGATTTGCAATTAAGGGAACTAAAAATTGAATTTCAGAATCTTCCCGAACATCAAATCGGATATAAGACAAGCTATGATGAGTGCCGAGTTGTCTACTTCTAGAGAAGGGGGCTGTGCTCTGCTTTGCGAAGCACTAACAAGCGAATTCGACTATTCCTCTTCTGACCGTATTCGAAAATACTAACTTCCCTGCAGCCATCCAAAAATCAACGAAATGTCCCTGAACGAGGAATGTCTACATGCCCAACCAAATCGCCGAATATGATCTCGATTTTTTCCAATTCACCGCGCAGTCCCCATTTTTCCCATGCCCAGTGCAATATCTAACACAGCCTTCCTTCCTATCGCGCTTGTATCACGTCTTCCCATTTCCAGCCGTATACTCCGTATTTGTCGGTTGCTATTGAGATTGCATACGAGAGATCCTTTATTTATAGTGAGTCTCCCCGTGAGTCTCTCTAAGGGCTCTACCAAACGCAAATCTTCCAACTATTAGCTCTTTCCCCTCCTATTCCACTCGCATTTGCTTCTCCTTATTCCCCTTCCCAGTCATCCCCTCATTATGTCAACCCCAACGGACCCTAAGCAGGCATATGAGCTTTACCGCTACACCCCCAGTCTCGAGGCAGCCGCTCTTTTCGCAGCCCTCTTCGCTGGAACGACAATTGTCCATATTTACCAATTAGTGAAGACTAAAGCGTGGTACTTCACTCCCTTCGTTGTTGGAGGTATCTGTCAGTGTTTTCCGGCCTCCAACTCCGACCTTGCGAGTGCAATATCTAATGAACTTTATCCAGTTGAAATCATCGGCTACATCGCCCGGATCAAAGCCCATTCCAACACCAAATCCGTACCTATTTACAGTATCCAGACAATCCTAATCCTCCTCGCTCCCGCCCTCTTCGCGGCCTCGATTTACATCGTTTTAGGGCGGCTTATCGTTGCTCTGGGCGCGGAACGCCTATCTCCTATACGTGTGAAATGGATGACCAAGGTCTTCGTCTGCGGTGACGTAGTCGCATTTTTGGGTCAAGCGGTTGGTAGGTCATCCCCGATTCCCAATCGAACATTGCCTCTAATAATTGTGTAGGTGGAGGAGTCATGGCCAGCGGAACACTCAGTGCTTTGTCGACGGGAGAACATATCACAGTCGCTGGTCTCTGCGTTCAACTCCTCTTCTTCAGCGTATTCATTTTCGTTGCGACCGTCTTCCACCGCCGTTTCAATGCGTCCACTGCCGCCGCGACAATGAAGGTGCCTACAAAATACATGTTCAGAAACCGAAACTGGGAAACGGTGCTGTATATTCTGTATGCCACCAGCGCCTTGATCTTGGTGCGTTCGGCTTTCCGTGTTATCGAGTTTGCTATGGGTAATGATGGAGAGCTGTTGTCACATGAGGCTTATGCATATATCTTTGATGCGACCTTAATGTTTCTTGCGATGGTTACGCTCAATCTATTCCACCCATCTTCTGTGCTGGGAGCAAAGGTTGGCTCGGGTTCAGCCATTGGAATGACTCTGGCCCCAATATCAGAGCGGGATTCAGCATAGGGTATTGGAGGACTCTGTGGCTCTGTCAGACCTCCTTTTTTTGGTTTGTTTTTGTGGGGGGTGCAGCGATTGTAAATTAAATTAGATTCATAAAGGTGTGCATTTCAACGTATTTGAGATCTTTCGCATTGCCTTATCTATTGATCCATCCCAACAACTGCCTTTGGCCAAGCTAGCAACTCCTTATGCATGCGTTTCCCTATCGCAGATACTTGTTCTGACCATATGCTTCCCCAACCTCGAAAACACCAGGAAAAGTCTAGCTGGTGTAGCAAAACTCCGTAATATGCCAAAAATCAAAATTGCATGCGATTTCCGCTTCTCTAAAAGAAGCAAGTATTCTCGAGAGACAATCGGAGCCCACGTCAATGCAAACACAATCGGTGATCAGGAGTCTCTGTGGCGAGGTAAAGCTGCGAGTCGTATAAATTACTCGTGGTGGACTTGAACAGCTTGTAGATATGTGAAGGATATTTCCGACATGGGCTCTACATTGCAACTAAGATAGAGAGAGATCGGAAGACCAAGCAGTTCTGGCACTGACTGGCTTTTGATGACGGGAAGTGTTTCGCTCTGGATTCCGGAACTAGAATGTTCATCTGTGGGGATGTGATAGCTTTTCTCTCCCAAGAAACAGGTATGTGTTACGTTATCATATTTCCAAGCATGGGCACTGATGCATTAATAGTACGCGTATTGCAGACTGGAGAATATATCACGATAGTTGGTCTTTGCGCACAACTCGCCTCATTCAGCTTTTTCATCTTTACGGCGACGGCATTCCACGTCCGCTTTCTCAGTCAAAGATATCAACGTCTTTAAGACTCGCTTCTCGATCCAGATTCATGAGTTGCACCTGGGAGACGGTGCTATGGGCTCTTTACGAAATCAGCCTTTTGATTTTGGTCCGTTCCGCCGTTCGAGTAATCCAATACGCGATGGGCAATGACGGCTGCTTATTGAGATATGAAGCTGTCTCTTACGTCTTTAATGCGACTCTGATGGTTTTGGCTATAGTCTTTTTTCTAAATGTCTTCTACCTGCCAAATGTTATAAAACCAAAGCCTGGGACACTTTAGCCATGTTGACATGAGGAGCGGGAGGGCAGTATGGAGAGGGAGCTGCGCAAGGAGCTTGAGCAGTTCTGAGTAGCCCTTTGGCAGACTCTCATACCCTCGGCAACGAGAAATTAGAACGAGTTCAAGGGAACCTAGACGCAGAACTTAAATCATTAATGCTACTGGCTCATGGGACATGAATGTAAACAAGTACCAAGCGTATAATTACCCTAACAAAATTGTTGATCTAAATGTGGCGACTTCTAAAGCTGAGACGAAGCGTTTCACCATGCGCTGCAACAATTCTAATCTGATTTGGAACGTCATAGTGGCACAGTTGCTTACTAGAATAGGGTTAGTTTAAGGTTCCCGGGCCCATATTCGCCAAAATTTAGGCGTTTCTGAGCAACACGCTTGACGCACTCTTTTCTCGTAGACATTCAGAAAATCCTCCACTCTGGCCAGCCACCTTTGTCGCACGGTAAACTAATTCCAGCCAATTCGGGCTACGTTCCCCCCCTTCGTACTCTGTCCCTATGCGTACTAGAAGACATCACAACAAATCGCGGCGGGGTTGTGCAACATGTAAACGGAGACATCTCAAGGTATGCTCATGATTTTCTTACTTCTGGTATAGGATCGGATTCAGCTGAAGATCGGATGACACCTAACTTTCAATCCGTAGTGTGACGAAAACCGACCAGAATGCGCAAATTGTCGCGATTACAAAGATCGCTGCGAGTACGCGTTGGAGAACGATTCATCTGCAAAACTCTGTCGCTTTCGAGCCGGCACACGCAGTCCATGGACTTATCCGTCACCAACCCCACTCAAGGAGGTGCAGACTAACACCGCCTCAAGCATATGGGCTGACGCCCGACACCAGTGCAGAGACTTTGCTGGCCTAGAAAGTCATTCAGCTCGAATCTCGCTACGACCTTGCCACATCGCGGTTTTCAAGCTTCTACACCACTATTCTACGGCTGTATACCATACGCTCACTACGATTCCGTCCCAGCAGGAGGTATGGCAAACATCTGTGGTACAAATGGCCTTTGAACATGAGTTCCTCCTTCGGGGAATTCTGGCTTTGTCTGCCTTGCATCTCGCCCATACCGACGGCGAAAAGTCTCATCAGTACATTATCGAAGCTGCCCTCCATCAAAGAGCGGCCTTGGCCGAGTTTCGTCATTTGCTCAGTACGAAAATATCGCCTATGAATATTCAGCCGCTCTTCCTATTTTCTTGCTTTTTGTCTATGAGTGCATTCGGCACGCCTAGAGCCGAGGGGAGATTTAACCACAACTATGCACTGGGAGATGGTATAAATGACTTCTTAGTCTGTGCCAACCTTGTCCGTGGTATGGTTACGCTGCTCTTACCGTGGCAGGATACCATCTTGAAGGCTGATTTGGGTGGTCTCGTGCGCCGTGCCCGGCAGACAGAACCAATTTCCGTCGTTGGGCGCAGGCCAGTACCGGAGCTCCTTCCCCTCTGCCAGCTCTACGCGAGTTGCAACAAGGAACCGTGTATAGACACCTCTTGCACGTATCTACGAGCCATTCAAGATCTCCACGCATTGTTCGCACGTTTTGAGGCCTCAAATCATGACGAGAATTCTGAGTCGCCTATAGCGATTGCGCTCATATGGCCTTTCATAGTTCCTCGGGAGTATTTGTTGCTTTTAAGACAGCAGAAACCATACGCAATCGTGGTACTAGCATACTATGCAGTATTGTTGCATAAATTAGACTTCTTCTGGTGCTTTCGAGGATGGGGAAAGCAGCTGGTTGAGACAATTTTGTCGGCCTTGGGAGATACGCATGAAGACTTGCTGGCTTGGCCGAAGGAAATGGTAGGACTACCTTGAGAAGTCAGACTTGAGGTCTGGAGGGGTGAATGCAATGGCTTTTGGACGCAATCAGATGAGAATGGCAGTTGAAAGAGGAGATG
>NXFV01001322.1:0-23856 GCA_002803225.1 Gamarada debralockiae | reverse complement strand
GGGGGGGGGGGGGGGGGGGGGGGGGGGTATTGCGTCGAATTTTATATCAGTTCATTTTAAAGTTTCAAACATGATCCATTTTCAGTACATTAACTGAATTACATGTGTTATCACTAATTCTACCTACCAGTTAATTGCCATGACAAAATTTGATGAATATTTCCTGTCGAAGGAGGTGTGATTGGTACTGGAATTAGACGCATCAACATAAGACATAGAATTATTTTCGTGACTTGATTCAATTACAGTTACTATTATACAGTGCTACGTAGCCTATATTTATAGTGCTCTTGGTCCTGATTCCTTTACTGTAGCTGACCCTTCAGTGTTACCGAAGCTGAATTTGCAGGCCTTGCTACTCTGAAATACAGGCTAGAGCTCCCGATAGACGTTTCGCCGGCCGTAAGAGAAATATGTAAAGTCGTTGATCAGTCGCCAACATCGACAGCTAATACAGCGCTTGGATTCCATGTTATAGGTAGATAGGTAAGATGAAAAGAGACCTCACATGTCACCACTCCTGAGCGCCTCATTGTCAGGAATTGAAGTGTTCGATAGTTGTTCATTGATCTCTACTGATGTAAAACCTATATTTATACAGTATTGAACTCCCTGTACTGCTGACCCTATGGCCGTATCCTACGGCCGTGGTCTGTCAGATCCTGATTACTAAGCCATATTCTGACACTCATAAACGTTGATTGGTCGGACATATTTAACCTTGCGATAGTCAGAAATCAAAATGAACCCTTCATCTCTTCCTTCAACTCATCGACCATTCATCACGCAGACAACAAGCAGTCCATCGAAATCTAGCGATAAAATCGCCTTGACGGCTTCCGGATCAACAGTTCAGAGGGTAGCAATAGCTCACGTTCAGGGCACAAAAACCTTACGATTCACGTGAAATCACGATAAATTCAGCCATGTCAGATTTATGGTCTAGTGGGGCAGGGCATGGTCACGTGGACGCTAGTAAAAGAGCTTTGGGGAAGTGATATTCCAGGTGTACTTGACTTAATTCTTTTTTCTATCTGCGGTAGAGCCTGTATATATAGCGCTCTGTACAGCTCGTACATATGTACCTTACGGACGAGTCTACAGAGCCTTCTGATATCGGTTCAGATCGGTCCGTTAGATGTCGGGTCAGATCGGTACTAAGTATACCGATATTTCAGGCAATATTCCTGACAAGCCACGCTCGCACTTGCTACCCCTATGACAGCATAACCTGGCACAAAATGTCAGCCCAGGCAAACACTGCCCCGCAGCTTACCGGCAAACTGCATGATTCTGGACAAGGTCCGAGAAAGGGTTAAAAAGATTGCGGCGTAGCAAACATTCCACCCACATCATATCACGAAGTTAGGCGCCAAGCGGCGTAGCATTTTCTTCGCGTGAGATATAAACCCATCGCGTAGCCACCTTTCTTTCAGTCATCTCTTCCTTTTCATACTGTCAGGAAACATATCGAAAACGAATAAACACGTACAATCTTCAAGATGAAGTTCACTGTTCTCGCATCCACCCTCGCGCTCTGCGCCCTCTCGTCAGCAGCTGACTCCTCCCTCAACGTGTAAGTTCTACTTTCGTCCCCTTAAACTCCAAGCGCAAATTAACACCTCCCAGTGGCTCAGTAATCTCTTCCTTCTACCCCTCCTCAACACCCAAAATCAACGGCGCTCAATCCACCTCTCTCGCCTCAGCCCTCTACTCCGTCCAATCCTCCTGGTACGACTCCCCAGCCTATACATCCGCCAACGAAGCAATCATCTCCGCCGCTCCCCCCAGCGTCCAATCCTCGATCTCGAAATCTGGTTATTACTACAAGGATATCACAAGCCAGACATGGTACACGCAGAGTGTGCCCCATGCGGTGCAGACGGCTGTTGCGGGAGAGATTAGTGCTATTGGTAGTGCCGCGGAGAAGATTATTGGGACCGCGACGAGCACGGGTGCGGGTGCGAGGGCTACGGGGTTGGGCGTTGCTTGCGTAGTTGGTGTTGTTGGGGGTGTTTTGGCTGCACTGTAATGGCGACTTGGCGTGGGAATGTGATGTCACAAGTACCAGAGCAGGAGAGGGGCATAATCGAGTGATCCTGGAAGATGTGAATTGGATTATGAGTCATGAGCTCTTACTGTTTTGCCTCTAGGGAGTCGAGATGATCCCTGGTTAGTATGGAAGGTTGCATGGCAAAATTCCCGCTATGGATTTAGATGTGATTATGTACAATTAGAGCCAATGTTTTCTTTTTATCCCGCGTTCCCACCTCACATAAAACCTCCTTGGCGGTGTTGTCGTTGCATGTGGCTTGGGAATTGTCCGATGACTGCTGTGTTTTGCGACGTGCTGCGAAGGTAAGGAAGTCAAACTTTGACTTTTACTCCATCAATCATAGAAAACTCCAAAAGGCTTGAGTAGATTGCAGCTGTCATCGCTTCTTCTCCGGATTAGAACGAATCAAGAGGAGGCGGGTGTGGTTTATCATACGTATACTACTTGACTAAATGGAATGGGAGCAATTAACGAGGAAACGCTAGCGAGGGAATCCTTTTCGTATTCTGTGCGGTGTTGAGAACTATGCCTATCTATCATGGTGTTGCCTAAGGCTGTATTTGACGAATGGCTCCGACCGAGACCTACCGATTAATGAGCCTATGAATCCCCTACCATATAGCTACCCATCTGCTGTATCAGGGACAGTAGATTTCAGCCAGTTAGAGTTGAATCAACACAGTTACAAGCACTTCTCTAATACCAAACTTTGTACAACCCTTTCACGTCACCAAGGACCAAGCCAAATTCTACACAAACTGTTAAATTTCGAGTCACATGTACGCTTGGAAAAGTGGAAGTACTTCGATTGGCCGTCACTGGTTGCAACATCTCTGGTTTATCCCTAATTTAGAGAGATATACAGCCTGTAATTATAGTATGTGATACTCTAGTAAATTACATTGGGGCTGGCCCTAAGCAAATTTAACTGCGACAAGCTAGAAAGTTAACGAAGCCCTCCTCTTACCAGCCATGATGAGGAATTATGCTTGGCAGAATTAAAGGCGGCGAGCAAGAACTTTTGAAATGTGCCTCTGTAGCGCTACTCATCTCAAAAGTTTAGTCTACGGTGCAATGGCTTATTTGGATACATATCATATTTCAACAACCCAATATTCTCGCGCATCGATACCTCTAATCGGAGTTGACATCGCGTTTCTTGTTGGCCCGTTTTACAATGCTGCTGCTGCTAATTTCCATTAATTTGGTCCTGCTCTCAGCAGGCCTGAATCGATTTCTCCATATTTTCATCCCCTTCTTGTTCATAGGTAACCAATCGGCGATCTGACAGGGGTATGCTACGCTGATTTTGCACACCGCCTTGCGTCAGTAGATAGAAATTAGGGGTTCTGACCCATTGATTGGTGGGTGTCTGCAAATAACTACCCCCAGCACTTCCGTACCCTGGCATCTCCGTAATTGACGACGGTCTGATATTTTTCGATAGAGCGAACCTCAAAATCGCGAAAGTAAACAAGATTTTCTTTAGATCGAAAGGGCTCGCGCAATAAATTACTATTGAAATCGGTGGAGGACAGATTTAAAGCAAGACGTCGTGAGTAGGACTGAGAATATAGCATTTGTGGTGGCGTTCAGTTGTTGAATGAGTCGATTATTGAGGCCCATAATCATGGATATATTGATGTTTAAGGAGCTAGAATACATGAGAATCGAGGAGTATAATATGAGACAGGGAGTGTAACAAGGCTAAGCCATTTTAGGAAAGAATGTAAATATATCATCTGACATCGGCTAAAATTTCGGAACCATCCATCAGCTAGATCAGATGTCAGTTGAATGAGAACCTTATTAGTCAGGTACAAATGTCACATAATTCTGCCGAGGCTAGATCCTGAACCTCTCTTTCATCTCCTAATCGATTCTGACTTCAGACACTACTATTTAGTAGGAGGCTCAGTTTTGTGACTCTGCAACCCACCGTCGATTATTGTTAGATTGTCTAATTAAATTTATGGAGGAGCTATATGCCTTGAAATTGCTAATTCCCTTAACCTCAACCGAAATCGCGTCACACTACTCCGTATCCCGCTGCCAACTCTAGCAAACTGCTTATTTATCTACACTATCTCACATGAATAGTCACAACTAGGTGATGCTAGGATAACTTCACCTCTTGTTCCAGTTGGTCTAACCTTCCTGGTTTGGGATCCAATGCACTTGCTCGACGGGCCAACGTATCCACCATCGATGTTCCTCATCCAACAGAAGATAAATCTGAGCCACCAAATTAGTACCCCAGCCTTCGATCCACCAATGCGAGTTCAACTTGTAAAGCAGGACAGAAAAGAAGGCGAATATACAGAGTGATTCTTGCGTCTGCTCCTTTAATAACTGTAGATACGTATCTGAGACGCGAAGGACCCAAATAAAGACGTCTGTAGATTCGTAGACATAAAGATTGCTATAAAGAACCGAAAATGACTTTCGCAGCTCCTCGATGGCCTCAGTATATGTTTTTAATGTCTCCTGGTCCGTTATTGCATTCGTGATAGCGCGTTGAAGTCCTTGAAGCTGTTCTTCCTCGGCTGAGTGATTATGAAAGGACGCTTCCCGTAGCTGAACTCTGCGCGACTCATTCTGAACCATCGGGCCCAGAGGTCCTGAGAGCACTGGTGCATGTGCAGATTCAATAATAGAACGTGTTCCTCGTAATAATACCAACCAGGCTGCTATGCCGGTTTCTTCGACAAGAAAGGAGTCTTCTGGCTTTCGAGGACTGGCTAGACCGAAAAAACTAGCGAGGATAGAGAAGGTATAGAGGGCGGAACAATTCTCTGGTGTTACATGTGATAAGATAGGTATTGCTGTACTGAGACTGATTTGGTGGTGTACTAGGGCTTGTGACGTATAAAAGTCCTTCTTTTCGGGATAGAGGTAGGCCAAATGAAGCGCTGATATAGCGAGTATACTCCGCATTACAAAATCGCAAGAAAATCCAATCTGAGGAATAGTGATTCGCCAGATCGTCTGTTGCAACGGATGGTGGTGTAGAGTGGAATACGTTGCAGTAGAAAAGTTATGAAGAAGCTCTAGGCCTAGCAGATCCAACTTTGGTAGTTGTTTATCGTTCGAAATTTCAGCGCCGAGGTAAGAGTCGTCAGGAGTAAACAGGATCGCCGGACTTGCATATTCGCATTGCACAGAACGTCTTTGGCAGTTGTTACATGTTGGCTTTGTCTCATCGCACTATAGCGGCCACAGAGGTTATTATCCCGGCAAAGGTATAATGAGGGTGAAGGTGTGACGTAGAACTCTACGTTATATTACTTGCATAGCGGCTTGTGGCTTGCCTTGCATCGCAATTACACACTTGTAAGGTAGACTTTCAATGGACTTTACTCACTTTGATCTTCCTTCTCTTGCAATGTCCGCATCCTGTTCTCGTTTTGCTGTGTGGTCTCTTGGTGGTTGAACTCATGATTATTGATTCCGTAGTAGAAATGAGACCTTGTTGATCTGTCCGATGCTAAGTTTAAACTCAATTAATATCTTGGTGGAAATGGGATCGCTCTTAGATATAAGCAAGTCTTGCGCACAGATACTCGCCGCGTCAGTCAGCCGCGTCAAGTGCTGGCTCAAGTAATAATGCGTCAACTTGGGCTTCCGCGTCCATATTCATTCGCTTTCGGATTTGCCGAATAGCCGTAAGCACAGCCTTGCCCGTATTCTTGAATACGTTTCAACTGACTACGGCTTCCTTAGCATCCGGTTTCCCGCGTTATTACTTGAATTACCTAGCTGTTTTCTGATTCTCAACGAAACTGTACTACATACGTATGGAACGCTGCCCCTTTATTCACTATCAATTTAACAATTAATTCTAATGCTTTTCAATCACTAAGTCACTACCAATGAAAACACTTGGGACAAATTCATGCCTCTGACGTCATATAGTTCATGTGGTGGAAATAAGGTTTACAGGGCTGGGGCCACTCCGCCGCAATCTTATTTTAGCGCAAGCCTTATCTTACTTTTAGCGGACTGACGTCGCGAGTTCGGATACGGCCGGACTAGCTGCCCACCAATAATAAGCGACTTCATATGCATCCGCAGGATAGTCCGCTACCGTAGTAAACGAAATAGTTGAAGAGCATCTGTCTCATAGCACCTTCCTCCCATTCATAGCTTGATCCGTCGCATACTTGACAACTGCCTCGTGTTGCTAGTCCTCCAATATCTTGTTTTGGCCTCCCTTCTGCTTTTGGTACTTCTAATCTCTCTTCCTAGGCCTGTGCCATACAATATCAAAGGATACCTCGTTCTCTATGAAGTGCATACGTGCTGCCTGTTGTTATGAGAACCCTGATACTGAGGTGCATATGGCGCTAGTCCAAAATAGGCTTCTAAAACGTCAATTCAAAATCTCTATCTTTTCCTACAGAGTTCAACCCAATCTACAGCTTGACTCTACCTATTCCTGTTGCCTGTCCCGTTGGCTTGTTGCCTGTACCGATAGCCTGTTGCTTGTCCCTAGATATCACCGTACCTTCTAGACCTATCAACACTGCGAACTCTACTTACTCTTTTAGGTTCTCACAGAGCCATTGAATGGGCTTCTTGCGTATGTATCATAAGAGGTTGGTTGCGAATATACTCGAATTCGGCAACGGAGCGACACGGCGTCTATAAGCCAGCTCCCTCTAGGCGTAGTTCTAATACTGGCTGAAACCTACTATCGAGCTCCACAAGGTTAAGGCGAATCCCATTGCGGGCCAGCATGTCGATCTACACAAGGAGGACATATATGATTGGTTTGAGAACTTTTTTAGGCCAGCATTAGAGAGAAGGGATATAACTAATAGAAGCCGGTTGCACAATATGGACGAGAAGAGAGCAAGATTAGGGTGCCCAACAGGAGAGGAGGTTATCGTCCTGATCTATGTCACAGAGATGTATACTGGCATTCTTAAGAACAGCAAATCTATAACGATTATCGAGTCGATTTCGTAAATGGACAAGCTATTCCCCCTGTTGTGATTTTCCCTAGATGGAAGATATGGAGAACTGGTGTAGAGCGCATATGGCTAGCTACGAACTAATAACTCTCTCCGACGGGATATATAAATGAAGGGATTTGTTTAGAGTGGTTGGACTATCTCATCAAGAGCATTCGCCAGTTGATCAAGGAACTTCGCTTCCATTCCATTTAGATCCAGTTTGTCTTTCCGTTTCGGGAACTACTCTCAACCTCATTTGTCGAATCATCCTCCACATCCATTTTCGCTGCCAGGCTAGCACCAAGGTTTGCTTTTTGAGTGCTTGGCTCAGCTTATCATCTGGATCGTGATGATATTCCGAAGATGTTGGAAAGCCTTCTTCCATCCAATTGAGTGGAGCTTCAATATGAGGCTCATTGGTAATAGCGTCGCCCTCGTTTGGTATCACGGATGGTGGCATGGCGGCGGATCGTTCCGATGGTTGATTTTAATTAATAGAAAATTGAGTTTGGATAGAGATAAGTAAAACATGGATCGGATATAACTATAAGGTATCTTACAGAGTACGAAGACCTTGAGTCTGGGGTTGAACTGCTTAACCTCAATACCTCCCACGCTCCTTTTTGCCTCAACACAAAGGAAGTTAACAACACGTGCACAAAACAGAATCAAAACGCTTCAAGTTTTTTGTGGGGTAACTGGCGATTCAAGAGCGCAGTCGACCCCCGCAAACTGTCCCCGCTTAGTGGCAATGCTATTGAATTGGATAAGAATTGCATCTCAACGATTGTGGGTGGATGAAAGAAGTAGCTAGCCATATAAGTGAGGCGGGTTAGTGAGTCAAGGCACTTGCCCGAGGGGACAAATGGGAAACCCTTCAAAGTTTTGGAGGTAAGCGATGATGATTAGAGTTCGAGGATCAGGCTCTATCGTTGATTCTCCGGTTTAACCCTCTCGAGATCGAAGCATGTTGCCCATTTAAGTGGGAAACAGTAATGACCTGGTGGTAGGCTCGATATCCGAAGCCTCTCGCAACGCGGAAAATAACAAATCAAATAACGTTTGCTGTATCTATGTAAAGTTAGGACTCGGCATTGATGAAGTATACAAAATGATCAATTAATCTGAAACAAGCCCCTCCGGCCACGTACTGAGATACTGGAGGACTATCGACTGATAATGTGTAGGGCGATTTCAATTAAGAAAGAAAAAACGTGAGAAGGGACAGTCCTCATATTGACACTTGCATCTCATGAACACCTAGCTCAGGTGAATTGGAAGACTGATCGACTTGCACGTGGAGTATGACTGTGTGTGGCATACAAGAATTCGAGGAATTATCCACAAACCTCTCTCCTACTTTTGAAGCAGAAAATTAACGCGTTTTCAATGAATTCATCTAAACCATTATTTACATTACATTATGCCATTATATCCTACAGGAATTTCAATGATCGATCTATTTACAGAATCAGAATTCTTAGTACCACGACTACCACCCCTAGTATTGAAAAGTGCATGCTTTCCATTGACGTATCCTTGATCCTGCTCCCAGAATGGGATTGTCCCACTACCCACAATACCCTACTGGTACTTGTCGGGGTCGCAAATCCTCCAATACTAACAATTACCCTATCCAGGCCGTCCCCGTGGGAGAGGCCAGAATACCTTCAGTCGACGTGGATACCGCGGTAATAGCGAATGTTTCCGTCATACTACTTCCTTCAACGACAGCACTCTGTCCTCCGTTCATCAAACTGATCACAATCGATGTCGAAATCGTAATTGCTGGCCCGCCTATCACTAGTGTCTAAGACCCTAGGACATAGGTCGGAGTTGGGTCTGAAATCGTTTGACCAGGTTGTGCCTGGGGTGGCTGAATAGATTGGGTGATGGAGTTGTTGATGATGACTACGCCACCTAATGTGGGAACGATGTATGTCGTCCCGGAGATAACCGCAGTGGATGACCCAGGGGTTATGGTCTAAGTGATGACGACAATGGAACAGGTGTCAGGTCTGAGTCTGAAGTTTGTGGCTGCTGAATTACTTGCGTGGTGGTGCCATCGATAATGACTGCCCCACCTGATGCAGGCACACTGTATGTCGTCCCAGAGATGATTGCGGCAAGCAAACCGGGGGTTATGGTTTGCGTACCGGCAACGAAGGGGATAGGCGTTGTAGTTTGAGTTGTTGCGAGAGTATTTGGATCTGCTAGTGAAAAGACTGGGGTTGTGCTTGTTGAGGTGTGGCGCCTTGTGCGGGAGAGCGGTCTGGTGAAGGGGTGGGGTTTTGACTAAGGGTTGGATCATGATCCGGAGAAGGGTTTGGCGATAGCGGGGGGTCTAAGATTGGGATGGATCTGGCGATGGACAAGGATCTGGAGAGTGGTTTGATGATGGAGAAGGTTCTGGTGGAGGAGATTGATCCGGTGAAGAAGAGGGGTCGGGCGAAGGTGAAGGGTCCGGAGAAGGAGACGGATCTGGTGAAGGGTCGAAGTCGGAGTAACGGTAGGGTGGCTCGGCGTAGTCTGAGGTTGAGCTATTGGTGATGGTGACAGATCAGCCGGGGCATTGAGCGCAGTAAGCCCACTACCTTGAGTCAGTGTATATGGGGGATCGAAGAGCGTATCGATTCCTTGAGTGCATCCCTTCCATAAAGAATTGAGAGTGAAGAGCTGTTCGGGCACCGATAAGGTTGGAGAACAAGGGTTGTAGGTGATCGAGTATACATCAAATCGCAAAAAGAGGGTGCGGTGGAGCAATAGGATTGAACCGAGGCTGGCAGTGGTTTGTCATATGGATATGTTGAGCCATTGCCGTTTATTAGGAAGGATTCCGTTATATTGATACAGACACTCGGTCCACTACCAAAACTTGCCGCTGTAAAATTGTTGCCGAGATATAGGTAGTCAGGCCCTGTTCCGTTGTATTGATATGCCATAGCGGTCGACAATACACCGGGTGCGAATGCGAGGGTCGTTGAAGGGATGTTTTCCCCGACATGGCCACAGAGATCAGTGGCGTAGAGTGACTCGAACGCAACATATACTGGAGGCGACGTCCTAATTGCTTAGTGATATGAAAATTTACTGGGACAGAACACAAACAATGTAAAGTTTGCGGAATTGACCGATTCGGTAATACTTGGAGTTGGAGCTGGAGTTGGCCAATAATACACCTGGATATTTCCTCCATATAAAGTGTGCATGCAGATAGCCTTGTGCCTTGTGACATTTGGCGGTAGTGAAGCAAGATCATCGAATATCTGACGAATTGATAGTCTAACAAAGGAGAACTCTACAAAAGAGTAGGAGAAAGTATCCTTGCACACAGAGGATCTGCTTTGAAAGCTAGTCTGAAGTAGGTGAAAGAAGAGCTCTTATTTGAACCCCTAAGAGTGATGCTGATCTCCATCACACCAAAAACACATGATTTCCAACTGACACCTTGGAATGGGCAAGTATAAACTTATGCTGGTATGTTTGCGCTCCTTGGATAAGCCGAGTGTTGAGTGGTTGCCTTCATCACCTTCGAGGGAGTATGTAGCTAAGATCAGGTCAAAGTCTATCTCTCATAGAATACGTGCCAAGAATGGTATATACCCAGACAATATTATACACAAAATGGTACTCCTGATCATTATATTCCCCATTTCCATCGCCGCGCACCTCTATTCGAATTACCTCACCCTAAAGTTTTAGGATACATACTTTAGAAGAAATAAGCCAGCGAAACGACCTCCGAATACCGGCTGTAGATGGTCAAATAAAGCGATTTCATCCTCTTCTGCTATACCATTTAATGGGTCAAAGGGCAAGAGCCTCGAGAGGACAGACCTTGCCTTGGTTGCCAGTGCCTCCGCTTCGGCACTGTCTCCGCTACTCTGGCGTAAAATTTGAGCAAGATGGAATTCAGTTCGAGCAACTGCTGCATCTGGCCAGAAGCTTTTGTCTGCTCGCTCTTGGAATTTTGTCAGGGCTGTTCTCATATAATGCCTGCAAAAGTCAGCAAGCTGTTCATTCATAGTTTATCGCGCCACTCGGACATACTCAGCTTGGTCCCATCTCCTGAGATGAGCGTATGCTGCACCGACGGCGTAATAACTTTGGAGTGTGAAGTAGTTTGTCTTCCCGCTACCTTGCAAGCTCAGGCGTGCTCTGAGAACCTGCTCCTGCATTTCCAGCGACTTCTCAATGTCCCCGCTTTGCAAAATGATACATGCTAGGTCGAACTTGTATCTTAATGTCAGCTGTGGCTGCCCAGTCCGTCGCGAAACGAGCTCCACGGCCTTCTGCGAAAGCTCGATGGCGCCTTCGAAATCCTTACGGTACATGAGGCAGTGCGCCTCATGATGGTTGAACTTGGCACATTCGAAATGGTGGTCTGTTTCAGTGCTGCTCTGGTGGTATTTCGCATGGCACTCTTGATATATTGGCTCGGCCTCTTGATAGTTGTTGAACTGCAAAAGAGCATTCCCGTAATCAGCCATGGCGTTGCAGAGTGTCATTTCATCATCTTTTGTTAATGAACCAGGGGCAAGCGCGGTAGCAAGCTTCTTTCGGATTTGCAGGATCTTCCAGAAACGATCCTTGCTTTCTGCTCGATGACTGATGCCAAAGTATTGTATCACAAGAGCTGATGCCACATGTATGTCGATCCTCAATTGCTCCTCGTCACATCCGAGAAGATCGAGTATAGCTTCCGCTGAATTGAGAAGACGGAGTCCATCGTACATCATACCACGTTGCCACAAATGGACCCCTCCGTCACGGAAGAGTTCCGCTAGTCTGACAAAAGGCGTAATCGTGGGCACTCCGTTGTCGTATATTCTCTGAATTGTCAGTACGTGAGGGAGGTATTCCTTGAACACACTCCATTTTAAGGAATCAGATGTCTCCATTGATGGTCTGGGAAGACGCTCACGGATCATCTCAAAAGCTAGCTTGAATATTTCTTCCCTCTCTTGAGGGTTGTCATCCAGATCTTGAAGCAGTCTGTGTTGTAGAAGACGGTGTACGGAGAAGACCTCTCGGTTTTCTTGGTTCTTGAGCCCTACGAGCTTTCGGCTCGTGAGATCTCTGACCATTTTTCGGCACCTGTGAAGAGCATTAGAACAGAGTTATCAATCATCATTCACTCTTACCGACCTTACGATCTGTGACGAGTGCAAAAATGAGAGTCCCGGCTCGCTGTGGTCATTCATCAGTAACTCTCTCTGAATATTGTCGCTATCCATGAATGCCATGATCTTGAGAAGTTTTAGCGCATCAGTGCCAAGATCACTCAGCCCGATGCTCCAAACCGTCTCGAGGGTCGCATTAGATGAAGCGTCAATTGGTCGAGCAGAAAGGCTATTCTTTCGCCATTCATTCCACAGCTCCAAGAATTCTGCGAGAGTCCAGCCAGATACTTTAACACAACCCACGATATGAGATAGTGCTAAGGGCAGTCTTGCCAGGCTTGCAATTTCGCCAGCGGTCTCGTACTCTGGATGGAACCTTATTTTCTCGTGCTTTAATCCAGGCTGCAGTCCCTGAATCAATAATGAACGACTCTCATCGACGGACATCTCTTTCAAGGTGACGCGGAAGAAATTGGATGGTAACGTCTTTGGTTCAAGGTTTGTTGTACGAGTGGTGACAAGTACTGAACCTTGGCTTTTGGCAAGGTTAACAGGTATATACTTCTCAATATCTGTCCAGTCATCAACGTTGTCGAAGACTAACAACCATCGATTTCCTGTTGTCTCCAGAAAATCACGGCTCTGCTCGATCAGTTGCTTCTGATCTTCTCCATCGGGTGCAAGCCCAAGAGCAACTGCGATGAGACTGAAAGTATCTGCACATCCAACTCGTGTTTCTGCTTGCGTCCAGAACACATACGAATAAACCTGCTCATAGCGATAGGTGTATTCGATAGCGGTGGAAGTCTTGCCCATTCCTGCTGTGCCGCTAAGAGTGCAAATTCGACCAGGGACGGAAAGAATCTTGTACAGAGTCGCAAGATCGCCATCCCTCCCAACAAAATCCTCATCCCTTGGGTGCGTTAATGTGCGCAGTGTTAAGTCGCCACCGCCTGAGGAAGCTGTTGTATGTTGACCTAGGATTCTCAAGTTCGGCTTCGCGCGGACTTGATAATTTGCTGTCATGGCCTTCTCAGCTTTACCATCGAGGTAGTGTGCAACTCTCCAGTTCCTTGTGGCCTTCCATATTGATGAAGCCTGACCGCCTCCTTCTACATCCGATTCATCATCGGAGTCTCCAACGAAATCCAAATTAGATTCATCCAAATCCTTATCAGGTGGACCCTGCTTATCCGGGGGAACTAATCCGAGTTGCTCTTCAACGAAATCATTCAGTATTTCAAGCTTAGTTCTGCCTTCTGAAGCATTGTCGTCAAATCTTTGGGACGCAATTTCGTCGCTGTCGTCCTCCTCAGAGGTATCGTCTCCATTCACAGACGTCAAGGCAAGTTGTTCCAAGTGGTTGGCAATGTGGTCCTTCAAGTCCCTCGTATTAAGTTTCACGGGGCACAAAGGACAGAGCTCTTCCTTGAGACGAATAGCCGAATGTTTCAAGCACAATGAGACCATCATAGCTAACTGGCTCGGCCCAGAAATATTGTCGTGGTACTTTTGCAGGTGAGTCTCGAAAGCTTCTGCTGTAGTGAACTCTCTCACACACGATTGGCAAACCCAGACTTTGATAATTCGGTGACTTTCGAGTTCATGCCGAAACCACTCGTCGCAGACGCCAAATGTCTTCTCGGCGCGAAGACAATCATCGAAGGTGCAAATGTACGGCTCTAAATCGCGGAACACATGACCCTCCCAATCACTATTGGTTGTGATATTAATTCCAATGTCAAGTTCATTGTGGCAATATGGGCAAAGGAACGTTTGACCAGGCTCCAATGGAATTGGAGGCTTTGGTACAGTCAGTTGTTTGACCAGAGCGTCCGTTTCAGCTACTGATGTTGCTGATCCACCTGCCGTCAATGCGACCTTCGAAAAGACATCGTCGTCGATAGACGGAGCACCTGCATCACTCACAGAAACCCACGACGTACTTGGATGCAGGCGAGGCCGAGACGGATGACTACCAGCCTTCAGACCAGGCTTCTGAAAATTGAATGCGTCGATGGCAACGTCTCGGAGAGGTGATTCCTTAACCCGTATTAGGTTTCGTGTCTTTGCCTCGCTGAAAGGCATCCCAGGCTTACGCTTTTCTTGCAAGCTCTTCAGATATTTTCTTCGCCGCCAATTGGCCCAACCGAGTCTTATGAGCAGAGTCTGCGTCGCAGTGGGAAACAATGCTGCTGCAAGATTGATATCCGGATCTGCGTCATTTGCTGTCGAATCCAACGAGTATGTGTCCACTGGAAATGGATCGCAAAGATTCGGCATTAATTTCATCAAGCATCCAACGATTCTTTCGATATGCTCTACCAAGTGAGGCACTTTCGAGGTAGCTACAGCCTCTCCCTCATGAGGTGATTCTACACCACCAGAGCTCAATCCATTTGAAAAAGTCTCATCTGGGGAGTCATTTGAGGAGATGTTTGCAGCCTGTATTTTGTCAACTCCTATGAGGTATTAACAATTGCTCAGCAAAGAAAGGTGAGTTGGCAAGCCGCTTTACCTTTCGACAATATCGAGTATAGAGTCACAAGCAGCTCCAAGGTCATTTTCGAGAGATCGGATGTCTTCCGTAAGGTGTGATCGATTGTTCTGGGCAAGGCGCCGCTGTCGTTTCCCCATTCCAGAAATTTGCCATAACTGTCCTCTACTAAAGTAGAATGAGATGGCTCGTTCGATCTCACGACGGTGCAGAAACGCTCGAAGCATTGTCTGCAGTCCTCGAACTTTGCTGCGATTGGCGCTGTTAGAGGAAGATAGTCACGTTTCTTCCTCCGCAGCGCTCTGTATACTGGATTGAGCTCCGTCATGGCGAATGCCTACGAATCAACACGACAGCTGGCAGCGGAGATAATCTGACTTGGCGACAGGACCTTCAAATTTGAATAGTGGAGAATGAGAAACTCATGAGATGATAAATTTCCATCCTAACGAGGCGTCAATGCTTGCGCTCTGGATCGATCTCGACCTCTAGGCAAGGATCTATGGGATTGGTGATAAAGCTCGCAATCATTATTGGACCTGTAGCAAAAACTGTCAGCAATGTGCTTTTGAATTGTGCCACGATAGCTGCATGAGGTATGTTCAGCGGAATGGGGAGCAGCGACCAGGGGCATTGCAGCTTGGTGCACTACTGCGCCTCGGTAGCACCTCAGCTCACCATTTGTGCCATTGTTAAGCCATCAACCACAGCCTCGTCACAAAAGTTGATATATTCCTTCCCACTGAAATTCCAGTGGACTCTACTATGTCATTCGAAAATAAAAACAAAAATTCCGAAGAAATCGTATATACTTTTAGATCGTGGGGGCAGCGAATATTCGTCGAGATGTTGCGGAAGTTGCGGAGGTGGTTTGGGCGGTGTCCAAGCCGTGTACGATGGCGGGGCAATTCCGAAAGGTACTTCAGAAAATATGTGGGGGCTTGAACCGGGACAAGCTGTTGGTTATCCATATTATTTTCTCTTGCTTTTCGTGATGGTGCCTACATTTTCAACTCTCTCTTGTTGTGGAGAGCTTCAAAACACTCTGAGAAATTTCCGTAGATTCATTTCAATTGAGTTTCCCAAAAGATGTCAGGTTTTGAGGTGATCGGCCTAGTCATAGGCGTCTGGCCTCTGGTCGTCAACGGCCTCCAATTATACAAGGCTGCAAAGAACGGCCAAGGATGGGATTTGCTCTGCGATGAATTCAGGGTCGAGGAATTTATCTACGTCGACTGTGTACGGCATTTACTCGCAGCAGACGTTTCTGAAGGTGACTTGCTGCAACTCACCACCAGAGATAAACCCAATCAGCATCTCTGGAAGGACCCAGCATTGCACAAAAGCCTTGCGAAACGTTTAGGAGCAGAAAGAACCTCCATGATCCTCAAGACACTGCAAGAGATGGACACAATTCTCTCGTCATTGGCTGAAAAGTTCACTATTCATGACAGCACGGCGGTAAGGTAGAATAGTGAAATTATCCCCGGCTGTGCAGCTGACGTTGATATTGCAGGATTCATCCCATTCGAAAATCGGCCGTAGCATTCACAAAATCAAGTTCGCTCTACCACAAGCATCAATGAAAGAAAGCCTTCGAAAACTGCGCGAATACAATGCTCGCCTCCAAAGACTTCTCACCAATTGCACGAGTGCAGGCTACCCAGCCCAGGGACGCCTACCAAAAACGTCGCCACGATTGGCACCTGGAGTTCTACGTAAGATCACGACACATGCGAACGAGCTCCACGACGCAATCTGTGAAGGTTTCAACTGTCCTTGTCGAAATCCTCATGAAGCAAGGCTGAGAATGTATTCGCCAAACGACATCGATCTCGCGGAGCCGTTCGAGCTTGTCTTCCCTGTCGACGAAAATACTGCGAAGCAGATAACACAGTTGGATCAGGGTCTGCAATCTCCCACTGGTGAGAGCATCGAGAGTTTTGAGGTTGACACCTTGAGGTAGGTTCTATACACCATTAATTCACAACAGAAACTAACCATTCAGTAATATTTCTTCCAGACGCTGGTCGCATAGAGACAGCCTCGAGGCTCTAGTATCGCCGAACACGAGTACTAGCGGCACATCACCACACCCAATTCGAGGCCGCTCAATCTCTGTAAGTCGTGATAATGGTCTTGAAAATGGTGGGCTCATCGATGATCTCTGCGAATTCATCAAAAGACTTGGGGACGAACCAGTAGCCACTGCTCCAACTTCCTGCTTGGGTGTCCTCGAACTGAAAAACAAAAATGAGAAATATGCTATTAAAGTGACTTCCTTAGATGGCGATCCTTCACAACCAGCAAGCCTCGTTTGTCTCGACGACTATCTATCTGCGAACCAGAAATGGGATGCGACACGGAAGAAGAGGATGGATCTCGCGTTGAGCTTGAGTCTCGCGATCCTACAATTCTACACAACACCTTGGATCGATATGTGGTGGACATGGAAAGATTTTTGCATGATGAAAGGCGACATATCGCAGATATTCGTCACCAAGAGATTCTACTCCACACACAGTCCTCTCAACATCAAAAGCCGGCCACCAACACATCCCGTTTCGGCCTCTACCTTTTGGGACTGCTACGGCGAACCAGTCCTGACACGACTAGGCTTCGCACTTGTCGAGCTCGCGCTAGGCCAACGGTTGTCTGATCTGAGACAAGGAGAATGCGTGGTGATAGAGGACGAAGATATGCTAGATCTCATGACTGCGAAGCAGCTTGTAGAAGAGGGGAGGGTGCTGGATGAGGCAGGTCAGTGTTACCATGATGCTGTGCAGGCATGCTTGACGCATCAGGTTATCACGGATACGGAAGTGAAAGGCTTGAGCTCTAAACATGTCAATTTTCAATCGGATGTGGAGAAGTTTGTTGTTGCGCCGATTAGGGATTCTTACGCGGCTTCTTGGGGGCAGATTTCGGTGTCTTAGATAGGGCTTTTGGCGTTTTGGGTAGCGATGCTTCTGTTATGTATACGTTGGATACTAGAAATTTGTATACTGAATAAAAACAACGGCTAGTACAGAGTGATTATGAATACGAACTAGGTTTGGGAGCTTAAACAGTCACGTGCAACCTAGTCGGCGTGAGTTGTCAAATCTGCACATTTCAACATTCACCCGCGCTACCACGAGTGTGGCTCTACAACACACATGCAGCTGATAATGGCATCCAGCGAAGACTTAACAGTGTCCGGCAAGGTCTACTTCCTGACTCGCTCCCCAATCTATCATGAAGTAAAGCCTTATACACTCCGTTACCGCCCCGAAGACGGCTTCCCACAGACCAACGTCGCGCGCACCCTACATAACATTGTTTTTCGGGATTTGCGTACTCAATCTGGCCTGACATACGAAAAATGCGGTTTCAAAATCGTAAATCTGGAAAGTTCCTTGAGTTATGAAGATTACGATGATCTCAACAAGGTCGAGAGAGTTCATCAGAAAGTAGTAGCAGAGTGCGTGAAGGCTGCACTTAAGGCGACTTCAGTGGAAGTTTTGGATTATGTGGTATATTGCGTTCTACGTATTGTATTGCGAGAAGCATTTCTGAGCAGATTGGTAGATTCGACGACGAGATCCAGGCTGGCCGATTGCGACGGGCGAGACGTATAGTTTTCAGCAGCCGGCTTCCGCTGCGCATATTGGTATGTGCTCCTGGGGGGAAGAATGTGCAAGCCGGTCTGATGTTTAGATCATACGTATGATGAAGGATGTAGGATTGTCAGGGATGTCTATGGGACTGAGGCCGACACTGTCATTAGAGGCAGATGGCAAGTTGTGAAGTGAGTGGGCGATTCCGTGGAGGTCACTGACGCCATTCATGTTTCGATTCCGCTGACAACTCATATATCTATATCACACAAATTCTTGAAAGAGACTAATAAGGCTCTATAGTGTCTGGCATCCTCTCCGCGGCCCCTTAGTCGACTGGCCCCTCGCTCTCTGCGACGCGTCAACTGTCGACTTTGTTCATGACACTATGGCCGGTGATGTCGTAGACCGGGATGCAGTCTTCGAAAACACGCAAGTTCATTACAATTCCGATCAAAGGTGGTATTATCTGCCCAATCAGTTACCTTTAGAACTTCTTATCTTCAAGAACGCAGACAGTGAAGCAGTGTTTGGCGCAACGCCAGGTGAGTATAATGAAGGTGATGGGTAGAACCAGAGCAGAAGCACGCTGATTCAAACTTGTAGGTGTACCTCATGCGTCATTTGATAATCCGATAAAGAGAGAGCAGGATCTGAGGAGAGAGAGCATTGAGTTGAGATTGCTTGTCAGATGGTAGAATGGGATGACGAAGCGTGGTTTATCATGAAAGTACAGTACACTCATGAATGCAAGTCTATTGCAACGCCGTGATGCCCCAACACATTCTTGCCCTTCATATCGTCCCTAATTCTCATCATCCAAGTAACATTGTTCCGACGAACTCTATTCAACTCAGAATATAACCAACCCAATCTACGACCTTCGGCGCTCGAGGTTTCGCTAACTGTCACGCCATCTGCTGTCCCAAACTATCAGCACATTCTTCTTCTACCCAAGAAATTCCGTGCGTATCAACCAACCTCACCAAGCCCCTGATTAAATCACTCCTTATGATAATCCTCGTTCCTCTTCTCCTTCCTCGGCGGTGCAACTCGCGCACTCGTCCCATCAACAACAATGACCACTCCTTTCTCAACACCATACTGCACACCCTCCGCCGCTTTATTTTCCTTCGGCGGCCAGTGCGCTTTCCATGGCTGGGCTTTGCCCTGTCTATTATCGCAAGCCTGATTCTCGGGAGTGGTAGGCATTTCAGTTCGGGGCGTGAAAGTCGTGGTTTGGGCAAGCTCCGAGGCGGGGAGGCTGGAAGAAGAAATGAAGATGGAGATAAAACGGTATATGCGGCACGCGACAAGCTTGTGGGGTTCTGACGTGGCGGGGTGACCCCACCTGACCTGAAGAGCAGCTCCTGGCTGGTGGATAATTACTTATGCGCACACGACAGCAGGGACTCAGCGAGATATAGTGGGTGGTAAAATATCCCTCAAGCCCGACCACTTGGCTCTGGGCTGCAATCTGTGATGGCGCTTCAAATGATTGGTTGATTGGTGGCCTAGCATTCCCAGAGCCCTGCACAGGATCTGGGCTCCAAAACTTGGTCGCCAGTCAGTGAGCATTACTTAAGAAGTCAAGACATTAATGGAATAGGTACCGTATTAATTGGTATATAAAACCTGGTCTTATAAACTGTTTTCTTGATCATCAATTACCGCAGGACCTGGTCTTATAGGTCGGGTAGGTGCTTATAAAAGGACTCGTTTAACAACTGCCAGATACGAGAAAAGTGCGAAGTATGCGCGATTCCGCTTAATTAGACAACTTGATAGGGGGCATATACATTGTTTTATTGCACTTGGCCGACGTAAACCAATCAATACGGTAAAGCTTGAGTGTCTATGTATGCAGCCTTTCCTATGTCTGTCTCGACGAAAACAGAGCTTTCTTAAATATGAAAAACAAGGAGAATATCTATATCTACTTTTATTATCTCTAGAGTAAACAAGAGCTTGGTTGTTAAAAGCGCACCTTTTTCTTAAACTCCGACCCCTCTTTTCCCCCCCGGCGGGGCGGAGAGACGTGGCACCTCGGGTTCCATTTTCTGTCACGTGTTACAAAGATAAATCATAAGTTATGTCCTTTAAATAATGCCTAACAATGACCAAGGCCGTCGATCCCAGCATCCCACATCGTGAACACGTCGAGACCTCTATCCTTCTTCTCCTACCTCCTTTTTACCCCTGACATCCCCTCTTTGCGTTAGTCATGTCCTCTCAGTATGGCTCGTGTTGTCTTCAGATGCGCTTTACTCTCCTCTTCTCTCTCAGCTCAAGACCTGCGCTTCCTGCAGCGCGTCGATTGCAAGATCGAGAGAGAAGTTGAAAGAGAAGAAGAGGAAGGCATTGCAGCCTCTCGATCCTAACGCCCAGCCAAGAAACGACGTCCATTACAGCCTACCAAAACGCTTACACGACCAGTGTCAAGAATATTCTTAGTAAGCACTGCACGTGATTTTGGACATAGCAATATCAACGGAACGACCGACAGTGAGGCTTTCGGTGAGACGGAGAGTCCGATAGAACAAGAGACTCAGAGGTTTATATAATGGTGCTTTGCTCTTAGAAAGAATTAAGACAAGCTCAAGTGCCCTTACAAGCACACACCTCACTTAGTCATCATTCTGGCCTATTATATCACATGAATTCCGACACCCGGCATCCACTCGCAGGCGCCTACGATACCAAGTCATGCCGAGTTGAGCATAGCTATCATTTGCTGCGTTTAGATGACATCCTAGAAGTTGAATGTTCAAGACAGCACATCCTGTAATTGCCAAAAGCCCAGAAAAGATTAGCTTTCTATGCTTCTGTAGCACCAAGCAGCATACTCGGATGTAGTTAACAGTCTGACTCAGCCATCGCGAATCCTTCAAAAGCCTATAACATTAATTCTCTCTCAACGCCATGTACAAGTTGACTTGCCAGAATTGACTGTTCCTAGCAGAGCAGTCGAGATATGCGATGTCGTTTACTGAGCTCGCTCAAACCATCCTCCACGATGCGGCAACCTTGGATGAGTACATTCGCGCCAACAAGCTGCCACCACCCTCACTCGATGCCAACGGCCCAGCTCGAATTCCCTTCACCACGAAGGAGTCCATCCATGCCCACGCCTCTCTCCTGGCCAACACTCACAAACTCCACCATCTAGCTCAAGGGCCCGCGGCAGCATGGATGGGCACCATGAACGGCGGTGCTGGCGATGCCATGACTGCTGCTGCCATCTACCATTTTAACATCGCCAACCACGTGCCCATCGACGGCGAGGCATCCTTTGAGGAAGTGGCACAGAAGGCGGGCATGGCACTGCGGGATTTCAAAATCGTGGTGCGGTATGCGATGACGAACTTCATCTTCTGTGAGCCACGGCCCGGATTTATTGCGCACATGGCGGCTTCGAGGTTGCTGAAGGAGAACCAGCTGATCTCAAGTTTGGCGGGCATGGGAACGGACGAAATCTTCCCGGGACTAGTCAAGGAAATCGAAGCTCTCGAGAAGCATCCTGGATCTGAAGAGCCAACTGAATCAGGATGGGCTCTTGCGAACAACGCCCGCGCCCCCATGTTCGAAGAGCTCGCTAGGTGCCAACCCAGGCGCGCCGAAACCATGGCGTTTGCGATTGAGTCGCTCGGGGAAATGATGCCAGATTCGATCATCGTCGATACCTACGACTGGGCCAGCTTGGGCACTGCAGTAATCGTCGACGTTGGCGGCGGCAAAGGCCTCGTGTGCAGACAACTCGCGAAGCACTTCCCCGAGCTCTCATTCGTTGTGCAGGATCTCGAAGACACCGTTGCCGCGGGGAGAGATACCTTGCCGGCTGAATTTAAGGACAGGATCACGTATATGACCCATGACTTTTTCACGCCACAGCCCGTCAAGGATGCCGACGTGTACTTCTTCCGGGCGATCTTCCATAACTGGCCGGACAAGTATTGCGTCCAACTCCTGCGAAACTTGATACCGGCATTAAAGAAGGGCGCCAGGATCATTGTTCAGGACCCGCATACGCCGGATCCGCTCACCATGTCACCGTGGCAGGAGCGGCAGACGAGGTGAGCGTCTCCGGGTCCGATCAATGTGATGTACTGACAAACCTCGCAGAGCCTCAAATCTTCGCATGAAAGTATTGTTTAACGCATATGATCGCGAGACAGGCGAGTGGCCAGAGTTATTTGCGAAAGCGGACCCTCGCTTCAAACTCGTAGCTAACAGATTTCATGAGCGGGAGCCGAGCAATGATATTGGGCCGACGCTGGCACTGGTAGAGGTGATATGGGATGGGTGATGATTGTTGTGCAATTTTATAGGAAGTTGGTGAACAAGAGTGAGATGTAAGGAGTGGTAAGAAAAATATATATTGTTTGCATTACTAATGTGCCTTCTGCCATATTGCCATAAGTTTTATCGTTGCAGCACCACATCCTTTGTAGCGCAGATTGATTACCGGTGTTTCTCCGCAAAGGGGATGCCGTATTTCTCTATATCAATCCACATGAGAACATATTATGTCCATATCTTACCATACCTTATTAAAGCATATATGGGAAATATGGATTCTCCTTGTTATAATTTCTGGTCTGTGCGTGATTCTCTCCTCGAGCGCAGCGAGGACTAGGGGTTTGGGGGCTGGCCCCCATAACAAATAACTTCTATAAAATACAAAAGCTGCGCTTTTACCCCAGTGAATATCCTATCCGCGGCCCCTGGTTATGAATACCATAGGGCGTCAGGGCCTTAGGCATCGTAGTACTATTCGCTCTAATACAGGCTCGGCAGAAATACGCGATAAGCGGTATCGATACGTATCGATGCCAGTATCGTAAGGTATCAATACTTTCGATACAGTATCGATACAGGGTCCGGTTGGCGGTTACAAAACCGCAACATCTAAATCGAGCTTTTACCTAATACTAAATTCAATTCATTGAATCGTAGGGAGCTTGTCAATATAAATAGAAGAGAGATCAAGAGTATTAATAAATATATATTTATTATATGATATAAATATACTGTGCCTTCTTTCTTGCCAATTGTGTGACTAGAGCCGCGATTGATTGTAAAATCATCGCGGCCAGCGAAAACCTTAACTAACAATAGATTTCTATATTAGTTTTTAACTATAAGTACTCTACAAGATTAATGTATTATTATATAAAGCGCATACAATTAAGAAGGCCTTTGCTAGCTCGAACTAGGGGTTAAAGGAGAGTAATAATTAAGGAAATAGACATAATGATCTACTACTTACTTAATAAAATACTATAGTTTTATTAAGACGAAATCACTAAATTCGTTTAAGAAGTCTATAATATAAAGGTGTTCTAGTCAATTATTTCTAAGGCTCTAGCTCGAATTAAGATCACACAAAAGAAGCTAAAGATATAAAGAACGCAGTCAAAAGTCATGTAACTATAGGGTATCAAGGCCTGTAATACGGCAATGTGCCCTATAACACGCTGTAATTATAGGCTAGGTTCCCTATAAAGCTCCTGAAGCTGATTAGGCCGCGGCCGCATCTATTAGGTCTGAGCGCAGGCGGTCTAATCGCTTTAGGGAGATCTCCCTAAATTTTTGGGGATTTTAGCCTATAATTATAGCGTAG
>NXFV01001321.1:0-33454 GCA_002803225.1 Gamarada debralockiae | reverse complement strand
GCGTTCTTCGTAGAGGGTACACAAACTGCTACTTCTTTTATTATAGCTTAAAGGACTTGTTGACTTTACTATAGTTGATTGTGTAAAAGAAGAATTTAGTTCAAGCAAGGAAGACATTTTAAAGATATTCTTTAATAGAACTATTGTACAAAGAAGATTGTAAAGAAAGAAAAATTAAGAGGTGCAGGGTAAATTATTAAGTGGTGAGTATCGATACCTTATCGATACGGTATCGATACATGTAATACTGACTAATACGATACGGTATCGGGCCAGTATCGATACCTCAGGTATCAAAGCCGAGCCTGCTCTAATAGAGCCTTAAGCAAAGGTCACGGGATGTTAGGAATGCTACCCTTCGGCCTAGGTTAAGGCAGTGATTGCTCAGGTCCAAAGACAAAATGAACTTTGATGAGGTTACTTTTCCTGGTACAATTTTTGCGTAGTGAATTTCATTGAGCACTTAGTAAGAGCTTGCTCTACGTACACCGAGCGTCACCACGACGCGCTCGACTTCACTTGAAAGTTATCTTTGGTGAAAGACAAGTTTTGCACTTGATAAATTCAGAAAAGGTTGGTTTGGGAGACAAAAGGTTGTCGTTGCTGAACAGAGAAGGCCATATATAGTCATTCAAGACCCGACATAGCTTTGCCAATCGTCAGGCCGGATGTGTCTGTTCTACAGAAGTGCAGTTTTGTGACCAACCCCCTAGGTAGTCAAAACAGCAATGCTATAATTCTCCAACTCAAATCCAAACCCACTCTTCCCAGCAGTCAAAGTCGTAACATTCTTTTGCACCACATTTGGTCCTCCAAAAACATTGCTGCTCAATCCATCCGGCGCAGTGAGGACCGTCAACGTTGCTTTCGCACCAGCTTTCAATCCCGCAAACTCAATATTGAACGGGATGGTCTCGGTGGAGTTGTAAACTGCTGCCTTGAAAGTGTATTTCCCTGGTCCCGAAGTACCAGCCATCCAGTATGCAGGGCCATAGCCCGTATCTGAGGTTACTGGAACGGTAGCAGTGTAGCGGGCGTTGGACAAGAGTTGGATTGCGTGCCAGCTGGTTGAGAGGACGGTTTGAGAGGGGTCGGCGTTGAAGGAGATCAAATCGGGCTGTTTCTTGTCAGCTAGGTTCACAAGGAAGGAGGAGGGCACAAACACTCCATTCCCATGAATTAACGTTCTGGAAACCAGGTGCGTACGACATGCCGATAATCCCATACCCATTGCGCTCAGCACCGAGACTGAAGACAGTCTCAGCAACAGCACCAACCCATATCTAAATTACGGTGTCAGCTTATGCTTGGTTAAGGAAGAAGGGTAGAGCCAAGAGGAGTTCCGGGAGTTCCGAGACAGTATTACTCCAAAGACATCCGTTTCATAGTAAAATTCAGTGGTAGAATTCGTGAATTGCTATGAAATAGGTAACTGATGACTCTGAAAATTTGCTTACTGGGAAAGGCAGTTTCGGCGCACTCCAATCGACGCCCGTGATGGTTGGTACATTCCATTGGATGTTGGCATATTCTCCGATTAGTGTGAGATGTTCTCTGTTGGCAATATTGTCCCAGTATCCGAATTGCGAGACGAATTGATCCGGTCTCGTGTACTCGTGGAAATCGGTGGCCGAATTGCCCATCTGCGCTGAAGTATCACCTGTCGAGGAAATGATGATAATGTCTGGGTATTTGGCTGAGATGGCATCGTAGTAGGCTTTGAAACGGTATGCAATGTAAGAGGATTCGCTTCCGCCGAGGTCGTCTTCATTGCCGATTTCGACGTACTTGATTGTCCATGGTTCGGGGTATCCGAGAGAGGCTCGTAGGGCTCCGAAGGGAGTTGTTACTGCGCCCATAATGAATTCGAGTTCGTCCATGGTGTCTTGAACGTAAAGGCCGATTTCAGACTCTGGGATTACATCGCCGGTAGTTAGGTAGCCGTTGAGGTAGTTTCCTGACCAGACTGCGAGGATGGGTTCAATCTCGAGGTCATCGCACCACTGATTGTGTTAGGTTGAATGATTGTAAATGGGGAAGAGGCGTACGTGAAGGTATTCAACCAGACCCAATCCATCAGTGTTCTCATAACCCCATGTCCCTGGTCGTCCTGGTCGTTGAGTCAAAGGGCCAATTGTCTCATTCCATTTCCACGGATAATGGAATGTGTCTCCTTCACTGCATATACATTAGTATCGCAATTGGGACGGGAAGTGAGAACTCACATATTGTTACCACCAGGCAGGCGCAGAAAGCTTGGGTTGAGAGCCTTCAAAGCTTCCATCAGCTCGATTCGATTTCCATTTGGTCTATTCTTGTAGGTCGGAGGGAAGAGGCTTATTAGATTGAAGTTGATAGAGCCGGTGCCTGCCTCAAATTCGATGACGAAATCATTTGCGGTGTCTGGTGCTGCCACATGAGGCTGTAATTGAAAGTGGTGTTCGACCCACTTCCCGGACTGGCTTTGTGATGGTACGTCGACACTTGCAAACACTTGCTGAGTCGAACTGGATTGGAGCTTTACAGTGAAAGTGCCCTTGTATGACCCCAAAGACCAGAAACTGCCGGTGTATGTCTGGGGTTTCACATCGATCCCCCACCAACCAGGATTAAGGATTCCGATGGTGCCATTGGCGCTGGAGGGAGCAACGTTCACCGAGGTGGGAAGGGCTGAAGACAATGGCACTGTGGTGTTCTGCAGAGTCAATACCGCACCGCCAACTGGCTCCCACGGAGTAAGCGTTGATGGGTATTCAGTGCTGCCTTGAAAGGCGCGGTTTTGAATGAGCTCTGCGTAGATGCCACCGTCGCCGGAATGGTTAATGTCTTCAAACATGAGGCCATAGGTGAGAGGGGAAGACGCATTGCCACCACTACTTGCGACCGTGAGATTGATCGCATTGGCAATGCCAGCGAGGACGGGAATTGTAAGCAGACTGGAAAGCATTTTGGGAGCTGATGGGAATAATTTTGGAACTCAATTGACTTTCATTCACCTTTTTAATACTTCGGTCCTTCTGGCTCCGCAATAATTCCCCTCATTACAACTTCTGAGATGATCGTAGTGGGCTTACATTGGCCAGACATCAAATTTGCAAGGCGTCAGGCACGAGGCTGTACTTCAGCCATGAGAGTGCCGACATTGGGCCCCTCACTCATGTCTAAACCTTTCAATTAAGGGTTCTAATTGAAGCGCGTGTTGGATAAATACAAGCCATATGCAGGTCCGGAATAATCTTTCAGCCTGAAGGCGATTTTTGGAGGACTGCCACCCCTTGCACGAAGGGGAGAGGAGATGGTGATGCGGGGTGAAGTCGTCGGCGACGGCGTCCGTGTGACATTTGCCGACTCATGCGAGCCACTCACGGTTGAAGTTATCAAGGTCTACCAATCGAAGAGTCGTATGATCTTTTCCCCGACGATTTCAGGCGAAGAGAGAAGTTTGCTTCAAGATTTCATCCTTCGGAGCGAACGAACAACCTTGGTGGCTTGTCAACTAGACGGGTAAAGTGGGCTGTCATAATCGCGAAGCCCAAGGTACTGCACAACGCTGTATTTATCATTATGATGGCTGCAACGTCGCGCCATTCATATTTCTTCAGCACGGCTGTTCAGAAAGAAATACCTTGAGCTTCACATTGATTTTACTTCTTGACACTGAACGAATCGGCCTGACGGCGGTCGCAAACTTTGCAACCGAGAATCGTTTGCAAACATGATAGCGGCATCTCAAAGAGCCTTTTTGAGGTAACCATATTTAACTTCTCACTCAGAAGATCTTCTCTCTTCCCTTCTCATCCATTCCTTCTCATCATCTCTGAACATGAATGATTTGTGGTGTTGATTTTCACCCAGAACGGGAAATTGCGGCGGTGATGGGCTGACATGCTAAAATTGGGGGTGCGGGCCGTTGCGTCTTCCGTGCTTGAACCTTCACTCCCCACCATCCTTGACAAGTTGTAAGCAAACAACCTTTCATTTCGATAACGACCCTCTCAACACGCAATTGCCCTGGGGATATCACCAATTGCTGATCTGCGTTTATTCGCCTTTCATTCGTTTTGACTTTGCATTTCCCCGCAATCGTAAGTCACAAAGAGCTTCCAGAGGCTTCATCCCGTTCAGCTCAGGATCACCTCTACAAAACCATTGAGGCCCCTCCACTCTCCCAAGATACTACAAGACTCTTTCTAATGGCTTCATCTTCATAATTCCTTGCTTACACTTCTCTCGCAGGCCTCAATTGATATCCGCCTTCTCCTCAGCCTTACCTCCACCTTCCGAAACATCAGCCTCGCAGCTTTGTGAGTTTGCGCCTGAAGATACTTTACTTTCGCACACCTTGCCTCGCAATGCTCTTGAATCACATCACTTTCACGATTTCAGATCAATGCTTTTGAAAGCTTTATGATTGGTCTGGACGTCATACAAGTCAGAGACCTTCGCCGATAAAGGTCGTATCCGGGCCAGTTTTGGATAGATACACACGAATACACCCGCAGATACGATATGGAGAGGGTGGAACGGCTAGCAACGTATTGACACAATGAACTCAACCCATTTGTCACCCCAAAAAGCCAAGGAGCTGGAAGCTGTGAACCTCAGAATTGAGAGAGTTGTCTCAAAGCTCAATAGAATATGGGGATTCAGCCTCGAGGTTCCGACAGAGAAAGATTCGCCAATCAGACGAAGCGAGAAGCCACCGTCCATTCACCAAGAGATTGTATTCAAGGTCACGGCGCTGAGCTTCAAGAATGCCATTGATCCCCTCATTGAGAAATTCGATACAGAAGCCGATATTCTGTATTCTAGCTGGGTCAATAAACCGAAGGCAGAGCGTGGGGTTGTTCCGGAACGAACCCGCCATACAAGCAAACCTACGACTGATAAGGAGAAGGCGCTATTACTCCAATGTCTCCTGGACATTTTGAACAAGCAATACGAAGTGATGAAGACTCCAAGATCGAAAAGGCACCTGGCTAACGGCAATCCAAACGCATCCCCCGCAGCCCCGCATCGACCGCGGCTTGATGACAGTCCCATACACTTTCCATTATCAAAGCCGAAGAGTGAATCCAAGAGGTCCCGAGAACAGCTCAATGAGGGCGACACAGCCTTCAAGAAGCCCCGGTTACCGCATCAGGCCAGCGCCAGCGCCAGCGGATCATTTGCCCGAACGCAGTCTATGCAGGCATCAGTAGGAAGCTCGAGAAGTGCGAGGACGAGCTTTGTCTCCGATACTTCTTCCATTTTCTCCAACGCACAACTCAACACGAGCAACAAGCCTCTACCTGATGTCTCTACTCAAGAGACCGTCCCAACGCAACCCTTAGAGCCAGGTGATTATAAGCTAGGCATTAACATGGAATACAGAGAGCCGCTTAACACGAGTTTTGAGGATAAGGCGCAGTTGTCGGAATACGAAGGGGACAGCAGCTTCGACGCAGCTTTGCTTGAGGTCGGGGACTCTAATATCGTTGGTGTTGGCCTGTCTGAGCCTGTCGTTGATGAACTTTCGCAAGATTTGTTAGAGCAAGCTACCATTGGCGACCAAGAGGTTAGTGAGCTGGGTGAAGAGGAGCTGAAGGAGCGGTTGCGTGGAATCTTTCGTAAGTGTTCGGACAAAGACTTTGCCATGTCCTTTTCAAGTCTATCGCTAATTTCCAAACAGCGGAATTGCCTCAGCCTCTAAGCGCCGCTCCTCTCTATGTTAACTATGAGATCACACGTGTCTTCCTGCACGCTGGGGTGTCCCTGAAGGAAGTCGAATTCTCCCCATCACCTGCTTTTAACGACTACGATACTCTTTGGAGGTTTCTGAAGAGTCTCCCAGTACTTCATGGAAAGCCTTTCCCAGAAAAATGCAGCCGTGAAACGTGGGACGCCGCGATCAGCGACTTTCATCGTGGCTCCTGCGCAGTTTTTATGAATGGATCCCTGAGGTTCAATCTCTCAGACGAATCCGGGCCATTATTTCGTCTCCACCTTGGTGCTCTGAGACTTGATGCCTCCCATCGGTCTGGACGTCGCTTTGGCCATGACCGATTCCTCGAGATCGATATGCCTAGTCTCACAGGCCGTCACGTTCCCAGGTGTCTACAGCTAGTTGGCAAGAGAGGACCGGAAGTCATAGTTGACTGGCTTATTGATGAAAGTCACCATCTTCTCGATCGAGTATGGAAACCATTCCATCTCAAACCAAAAGAGCGAAGAGATCGGAAGGTTGACTCTGGTCAACAACTTACGGACGACCCAGATCCGATTCATCGAGCGTTTTTCTTTGCTGTCGATGGCAAGGACTTTATTGAAGGCATAATGCCGGGGGATTCATCAAAACCCTATGTAAAACTGACGATAGACCAGTTGCTCAATCGCATTCGGCCAACTAGAAAGAATACGGAGCAGCCTTTTCTGAAACTATTTTCACGAACATCAATAGGTAAACTCACCCCCTACCCCGACATCAACTATTTTGCGTTGCTTAGCCTAAATATAGCGTTGTCGAGAAACTCGCCTACTATCACCCTAGAGAGACACCAAATCAGGTACAAGGAAGATATTCGGTGTGGGAAGGAGGTAATGACGGATGGCGCTGGCCGCATTTCGCCGTCTCTTGCATCGCAAGTCATTCACAAGCTCGGACTTTCCTACACCCCAAGTGGATTTCAAGGAAGAATTGGGGAAGCCAAGGGCTTTTGGAGCATCAACTATAAGGACATGAGTGGTGAGGACTGGATAGAAGTCTATTCTTCCCAGTGCAAGTGGAAGCGGAGTTCCAAAGCCAATGGAGAATCCGAAGACCCCAGCCACCGTACATTCGAGGTCCTCAGGTGTTCTGGCCCGCTCAAATCAGCGGATCTCAACTGTCAACTTCTCCCGTTACTGGTTGATCGAGCCCGGAGCCCTAAGCTCATGAAAGACGTCATCTCACACTTGCTCGTGGAAGGACTCAATCGCGAGATCGAAACCCTCCGAATCGCCATGGATAAACCCCAAGCTCTGCGAAAATGGGTGCGAGAAGTCAATCCTAACATGAAGGAGAGGCTGAGGACTGGAGCGGTCTCATTTTGCGCGGGTCTCCCAGTCAAAATTGAAGAAAGGCTGAATGTGCTTTTAGACGCTGGCTTTGATCCAAAACAGCTTTACTTCATGAAGGATATAGTCCGTTCGTTATTCAAGAGTAAGTGCGATGACTTAAGGAAGAGGCTCAACATCACTGTTAGTCAATCGACTTATGCGTACATGATACCGGATTTTGCTGGAGTACTGGAACCAGACGAAGTCTATGTCGACTTCTCTGGCTTCGTTGATGAAGTCTCCGGGCGCTCAGGTGTATTTCTGGATGGTGTCGACGTCTTGGTTGCACGATCTCCTGCTCATTATGTCAGTGATATTCAAAAAGTCAAGGCGGTGCTCAAAGTCGAATTGATGGGCCTTAAAGATGTGATCGTCTTCCCTACGAAAGGCAGCCCATCCCTCGCAGCCAAGCTCTCCGGTGGCGACTACGATGGTGACATAGCATGGGTCTGCTGGGAGCCAACCTTAGTAGAGAATTTCGTGAACGCAGAAGTCCCAAAGTGTCCGGATCTCGTCGAAGAAGGCTACATACGAAAAGAAAAGACAACGTATGAAGAGTTGGTCTCAGGGCATTCTACACCGAGCTCGATTTTCCTAAAAAGGAGTTTTGCGTTCAACATAGAGCAATCACTCCTTGGCATCTGCACAAATTTCAAGGAGAAGGTTTGCTACACCCAAAAAAGTGTGAATACCCCTCAAGCAGTCTTTCTAAGTACGCTCCTGAGCTTGCTGGCCGATCAATCGAAGCAAGGATACATTTTCACCGAGGACGACTGGACGCGTATTAAACAGGATAAAATTAAGGTCACGCCGCTGCAGCCATTATACAAGACCGATCATCTTGATTCGAAAGCCGACCACATTATCGACCACCTGATGTACGTGGCAGACAGGGCTATTGAGACTAAGCTCACAGAATTCCACAATAGCTTTCCAGACCCTCCACAATGGGACGAAGACCTTGTTGCATACTACAAATGGGCCCGGGAAAAAGCGAAGTTGGAGCCTCAATGGGCCACGCTCCTTAAAGATCTTGATGCCGACCTTAGCGTCATCAAAAATGACTGGGCGACTTACTTCACACGCGCCCCGAACGATGAATCGAAACTAGACTTCGTCCCTTTCGCAGTCGCGTGCCACGAAAAATTTCACGCCATTCGGCCTCGTGGAGACACGCTTCTGTCCCAGTCTCTCCTCCCGGACTGCTTTCCAGATCCCGAGGTGACGTCGTGGGCTCTTCTCAAAGCTTCGGCCTTCTTCGCTTCTTACAGACCGAGTTACGTTTCGAACGTGGTGTGGTGGATAGCAGGCAAACAACTCGCCCAGCTGAAGTGCATGTGGCGCCCCGGTATGGTGGCTGTGGCACCGCACATGGCTGTGATGATGAAGCCGGACGCGTCCTTTGTGAAGGCTATGAGGAGTGAGAACGAAAAAGCGTTGGCATTAGAGAGTAAAGGCCCCCCAGTGAATGTGGAGGACTTGGAGATTCTTAATGAGGACGATTAGTGGATTGGAGTTACGGTGGGTCAATGTGCACAGGTGTCGGAATGATATGACAGGGAAAGAGGTGACGGGAATTACATTCTCACGGAGATGTATTTTGCTGAGCTCTATTTGGACTTATTTCGGTTGAGGGGTGCGAGATGGATAGCGATATGATACCCTTAATGGAATGACAGGTGGCATTTCTAGCTACGAACTTCAGTTCCCAATTATCCTTGAGGATAAGAAAGCTTCGTATCTCTTAGCTAAACTGGCCAGACATAATCGAAAAACCTGATCGTCCCATCTGCATCAGTCATGTGGCAACCTGTCACCGACATCTCAAGTCGCGAAACGTGTAAACCGTTGGCGGGCAACCAACCCTCCAATTGTCAACGCAACCCGAGCAATTGAAGTGAAACTTCCTCCACGAACCATAACCCGGCTAAATAGCTCCTCAGATCCCTCCTTTTCGCTTCGACAACCTTCTCCCTCTTCCCCAAGCTTCCAAAAGACCTCCGCCTCCCGAATCGCCTAGATCACATATCTCGTCTCCGCGCAGCCGCTCCTCGCTCATTGCTAAGAAGATGGGATGACACGCTCTTGGGAATCAGATCTCACTGCTCTCCTCCAATAATTTTGTTCGTCAACCGCGAATCGTACAGCGTCACGACCAAATTCTACGAACGCGCCCTTGCCTACCAGCACGCCGTTTTATCTAGCCCCAGGATTTGTACATACCGGGTTCGATTTCAGCCAAGATATTTTGTTCATTGATGGAATGTCTTTTGTGGAACGACTCAGGTTTACAGTCGAGATAATCAAATCTACAGTTCGTAGAATCAACGACATCGATCGCAAGGACATGGACAGGATTTCGCGACTGGCGTTGGATACCGGATTCGACGATTTGCATCTGGGAGACGGAGAGAGCATCAGACAGTCATGGTTACGGATATTCTGGGAACTCTGGGAGCCGTGGCGAACTTGTACGCTGTGACAAACCGCACGAATTATTTTATCTATGAAAGCGAATATGACCAGACGGAGCTTCACGATATTGCGTTCTGGGATATCGAGGGCGTGGAAGAGATTTCTTTATGGGACGCACGCATCATGTGCGAGCGGGTAAGGGAATTGCCTCTGTTAGGGGAGGAGGAATTGCCTCTACATGGGTTAGTGGTCTATCAGCTCGATGAAAGAAGCTAGAGGAGATAAGATACGAGGTGAATAGTCATGTGGATGAGGTTATCCGGGAGATGGGTCGGGCGTGGAATTGGCGGAGACCCATGTAATGGAGGACGAAGAAAGTTATGGGATCGGTGATGAAGTGACATCGGAACTCCATGACGAAGGCGACTAAACCCACGAAGAGAACGATGCAGTTGCACCGGGAAGCGAAGGGCACATTGGGGGATCAGAATATGTCCTCAAGGAGAGAAAGGCACACTAGATCAAACCGTTCAGATGATGTTGTTGCTTCACAAGATCCTCCAGCACCGCCTCCCCTTGAAGCATTGCGAAAATGGGACGTGCCAAAGATCGAGCACAAAGTTATCTTAAGTACGAGAATAAAGAAAAGTTGGAAGCCCTGATGAAGGACTACTACATTGCCATCGCGGACAATGTCGAGGAACATATGAGCCATAAAAAGGGTGAGTACAAGTGTCGCTGGGCGTTTTATCCGGTTACCTCACGTTTGATCTCTGAGCAGTAGACTTCAGAACTGCAGGTTGCTATTTCAAGTTAGCAGGACAGCGAATGCCTACAAAATCATTTGACTTGTTCGAATGGCTTGTTGGCGATCTTGTTTTCGGCTTCATGCTTGCTCACGACCAACGTATGAGTGAGGATGAGATTTGTCATCGACTCCCTGCACGACTCTCTGGCCCTATGAGCGACCGGAATGTGGCGTGGAAGGTGGGCGGGTTTATGAAGGCTGGCGACAAAGTTAAGGGCAAGATGTACAAATTCGGATTCATCGTTCTCTTGTTAGCTCCTCTTAGCATTAGCATACTTCGATTAACTAGCATGGACTCTCAGGCACTTCCTTTCGTTCCCGATGTTCCTTCAGTTCCAGAAATATCCCTTGGCTTCAGGGGAAAATCTGGAAACGTTCCTCTTAGCCTGCCTTGAAACACAACCTGGCCTATTTCCCTGGTTATGGGAACGGACAGCAAATTCTGGCTAGCTTTATTTATCCTTGCATGCACACGCCACAATGTCACGTGCAAGCCAAGCCAACTTCGTCCTGAATAAATGCCCAACGCCTTGGAAAACGCAACTCTTCAAATCCATATAGTTCCTCTAATTTATATCGTACGTGCCTGAGACTTACTTCAGCAGATTTTCGAGATTAAATGGATCGATTACAAGTACTCACACCAAAATCATGGTCAGCGACCGTATCCTGCTCGCTCAATACGGCATCATGGAGAGCCGCCGCCTCTTATCATACTTAAAACGCGTTCCAGCGACCTGATATCCGCGTCTAGCTCCGCTCGCTCATCTCGAAGGCGGTGCAGCCTTTCCCTCAAATTCTGCTCAGTACTTCCATTTCCACTTTCATACATAACATCCCTTGACTGGCTCTCCACCATATCAGATTCTCCACATTCTCCGCCGTTTTCGCATTGGGATTCTTGAAAGTCTTCTTGCTTTGAAGATCCCTCCGAACGGGTGAGGCGTGTTTGTAAAGCAGAGGTTTGCAGGCCGTGTAAGCGTTTCAGGTGTTCGAGAAGATTGTGTTTGCGGGGAAATCCGCGCGTGTTGCGTTTGCAAGAGTGGATTGGGCAGGTATGGGCTTCAATTTCAGAGCCGTGGACTTCTCGTTTGTGGCGTTGGAGGCCGGCTTTGTCACCGAAGGATTTATTGGTGCAGGGATATTGGTGGCAGATGTATGGACGGGTGTGCTTGTCTTGGTGTCTTCTGTGGCAATATTAGGATGGTCTATCTTGATAAATTGAGGAGGGCTGGGTACTTTAATGCCGGCTTTGTAGGGAATACTTGCTGTTCTTCACAGCTAGGAAATGCGCAGCGCTGGGGGACGTAATCATCGGCTGGAGCCCGCTGGTTGATGTGAACATTTTCATGATGCTGTGATACGACATTGCTCATGTCGAAACTCGGGAAGTTGATGCTTGAATGAAGTCCATTATTTCTGTTGGTGGATACACTCATCATTTAATATAATAAGTTCGATCAAATAAATATAAAGAATCTTACTGAGGAATGAAGTTGGAGTCCTCGGACTGTTGGGCTACGGAGGGCTCGGAGGCACTCTCAGGATATAGGACAGTTGGTGCACTCGATACCAGGGCACCAGTGTGCGGTCCTATACGGTATAAATTATTAGGATTTGGGATCTAATCTCTAGTAGATAATAAAGGAAGACATATATCATACCTGTTAAGAGGTTGAAAGAATCTATCGAATCGTTGCTGTGTAAGTCAAGGCCTGGTTGGATGCTTAGCGAATTGTCGTATAAAGCGACGGAAGGATGCGATGCTGTGTCTCGGGAAGTATTCGACTTGAGATGGTTAGAGCTTGCAATCTCATTACTGGGATCCTGAACTAGTGCTGTGTCTTGAGCGAAGTAGTAACTAGGGCCAAATAAATTGTTAGCATTAAATTCTTCCATCTCGATCCGGAGAGCATCGACTGCTGCTTACCTCGCAACGAGCTGTAGGCGCGAACGATTTTAAGACGAAATTTTGACAGCATAACGGGTGCTGGAGAATCGGGGGATGGGGATGGAGGGAGCATTATATTTCTTGAGTCTATCTCGAAAACCCCAGGCTACCAATGGAAACGCGCATCGGCTTCCTAAAATATCTCATCCGCCATCCTTCACCGCTAAATGCCACCCAATTAACAACGAGCAACTTTTTGCAAGGTATTAAACGAGGCAGCGCTTGTTACAAATCAGCTGATAATGAGGCCAATTGGGCGGAATTGGGCACAATCAGGCGAAATCAGGCAGTCCAGGGCGAAACAATCAGCATTTTGAGTGCAGATGCGCAAGGGAAGATACAGTGTAGGGAGCTGGGGAGATCAGTGTTTACTTCCCGCCCGATCGGTGAGGTGTAACGGTGTAACTGTAACAAGCATCGTGCTAGGGCAAAGAGATTCCTTGGTCACACGTGACACCAAGAGGCAGCTAGGATCTTGTTCAAGCCCTCGTTGGACGAACTACCGATCAAAATGCGAGTGGCCAAAGAAAAGAGCCTCTGGAAGGGTGCAAACCGACAGACTCGAGTCCAATAGCCGTCGCAGTCGTTGCCATACGTGGGGAAGCTTTCCAAGAACAAGCCACTATCCAATCTTTGCGCTTTTCATCCTGTCCAAGTCATTCCTTGTCTTAATGTGAACTACGCTTCGCAAGCCCAGTCGATCCACGTCCCCCGCTCTCAGCAGGCCTTCAGTCAGCAGGAAACCAATCAAGTTCTGACCTACACCCATTGACTCAGCATACCGCACAAAATTTGCAATACCAACCGAGTCAATCTGGAATTGGTCAAAACACATTCTTGCAACAGGGTTTCAGTGGCGGTGATTTTTGTCAACAAGTAATTAATCGGCATGGGCTTAATGAACAACAGGCAGTAATTCAGCAGGGTTTTGCAGCGCAAATTACGGCCAGCTTCCGGCCAGCACCGTATCACCAACAAAATTTTGGACAGCTGGGAACTAGCTATCCTGAGGTTGCACAGTAGGCGTCATATCAGCCTGGTTCTTGGTAGCAAGGCTACAGTCAACAAGATCATAGTCAGGGATGCTACGGTCATCCAGGCTATAGACAAGGTTACGAGCAGCATGACCAGTTTGTTTCTGCATCGCATCAACCTGCACTTGGAAATCACGACCAACCAAGATTTGGACAACTCCCAGCTAGTGGTCCCGGCTTTGTACCTGTACCACAGGGATTTAGTCAATTCACCCTTCTGCCACACAGACAATTCGGAATCATTCAACTTCAGCCAGACATTCATCAACTTCCGAACTCAAATCTACGTTATCCGTACTATGGCAATCCGGGAGATTTGGTTTACCAGAATAATGGCCATGTAAATCAATATGTTCTAATCTGCGCCAAAGAGGCCTAAGACTGACGGTTCGATGGAGGGGAGGAACACACATCCAATGTGGAAGCATATTTAATGAGAATAAGTCTGACAGGTGACTCTTGCTTAGCAGCGTAGGTAGCTTCCTTCAGAATGAAAACCTTTGAAACCGCATGTTGAATTGCCATGTTCTACTGATGCTTACTTTCTAGGCCCCAGGGGAAACAAAAGCCTCTTTGTTTCCGTTTGTCAGCCTTGCAAAGTCGCAAAATCTGTGCCTAATGAGTTAACGAGTTTATCTTGAACATTGACTGGTTAAGCCACGAGCTGCTCTGTCGGAAAGGGAGGGAGATCGCGGAGTGTGTGTTTGGCAGACGTTTCGAATCATTTGAAACACCCACGCCACAACCGATGAATCATCGCACGCCTCTATGAAATGGTGAGACACCCCGCGCCCCTAGCCCCAACTTTAAATAGGTTCTCCACCAAACATGTGGCTTGTTAACAGCGCTCTGATCTGTGTTAAAGGAGTTTGTTCCCATCCTCCAACTTTCCGGGAGAGTGTAATCGGTCTATGACATTATGCAAAAAAAAGCCAAAGCGACCACCGAGGAAGAATCTCCGTTATTAAATTCCACCCCTCCCACGAGAGAGGGGTGGAAATCTCAGGATCCTTTTTGATGCGCTAACTATGAATTTCCTCGATGTGCTTGTATACTGGCTATGTTGGGCTTCTTTGAGCTCAGCTCAGCCGACCAGTCCTCTTTCTTCTTGCGCTGTGTGTAACACCCCCGCGACGAGGTCTACGATTGCTGATATTTCCCAGCTAAGCTGCGCGCTACAAACGCTTCCAGCCTCAGGATGCTCACTTCAAGATTTTGCTTGCCAGTGCAGCAGCAAGAGTCTAACTATCTCAACGTCTGAGTGTATGCTTGCAAACTGTACTATGACGGATTCTCTAGGTAGGAGGCGAGTCTTAACCCTTTACGCTTACTTTGCTAACAGAAGAAGCTCTTTCTAAGTTCCAAGCTGGAATCTGCAATCTTCCATATCAGGATAGGTCACAACTTATCGTCTCGGTCTTCATTGCCGTGACCACCTTAGCATCAGCCTCTGTCATGGCCCGGCTTCTTTCTAAGACAACGAAAGGGAACGAACTTGGAATTGAGGATTGGATAGTTGCTTTTGCGCTGGTAAGATGGTATGACACGTCACATATCCTGGCTAAGAACTGTAGATCCTTGCTATTCCAGCCATAGCAATTACTTTCAAAAGTTCGTGTCCCCTCCTCATTCCTTGGCCTGAGCTGACAAAGGTAGTGGCAAGTGAAGGATTTGGGAAGCATATTTATAGCCTCGAGGATGGTGATCTCCTGAAAATACTTAGAAATTGTATTGCTTTTACCCATCCAATTCTCATCGGCCGGAGCTGACGGCTTCCAGTTTATATTGCCGAAAATATATACGTCGTCGTCCTATCGGTCACTAAGCTCTCCATCCTCGCCTTCTACCTCCGAATATTCCAACACCAATACTGGTTTCGCACTGCCGTCTGGGCAACGATCGCTCTCATCTGTCTAAGCACAACAATCATCTCCGGCCTCACGATCTTTCAATGTCATCCCATCCAATTTTTCTGGAACAGAGATATTAAGACAGGAGTTTGTCTCGATGTCAACGCACTTGCATACGCGAACAGTGCAATGAGCATGGCGCAAGATTTTATCATCATTGCCTTACCGATTCCCGTCGTATTGAAATTGAACATGGTCCAACAAAAGAAGATTGGAGTCGCTTTCATGTTTGCCCTTGGTGGCTTGTAAGTCCCTCTCATTTGCCTTTCTCGACTTTGCTGACAAGATAAGTGGTTGCATTGTATCAGGCATCCGACTGCGTATCCTCCTCGTTTTCGGGAACTCAATTGACCCGTCTTGGGACTACGTCTTCGTCGTGATATGGACAGCAATTGAGTTAGGCGTCGCAATGATCCTTTCTTGTCTGCCAGCTCTGAGAACGTTGTTGATTCGCCTGTACCCTAGTAGCCTCCTATCCTCGCTCTGGTATTCGAGGAGTCGTATGCCAAGCTATGAAGGAAGCAGATCAAGACGGAATTGGATAGGCAAGAAGAAAGATTTTGTGGAGTTGAGTGATGGAGATGTTGGGATGACGAATATCACTTGGAATGGGGAGAATTACAAGTATCCCCGAGAGCCGCCAGCGGTTCCCCTGAAGAATATTTGGAGGGAGTCGGATGGGAGATTCAAAATTCCTCGGGACGATAGTGATCAAAACTGCGCTTGAGATTTTTGTCTACTCGCATAAATTACAACATTTGCAAGTCCAGCCTCAGCACGTCAATGAAAAAATTGTTCGTATTTAAGTCTTAGTTGATTTAATCAGATTAATCTTGATTTTGATTAACAGCCGATTTGATTTGATTTGATTTGACCAATAGCCATTAATCAAATCAAATCAAATCATTTAACACACCGCTCAAAATGCGAGAGCGATGGGGGAAAAGGAATTGACGAGGAGTATAGGATTGATAATGATAATGGCATCGACAACGACAATAGTCTTCTCGCCGTGTTTTCTAGCCTTTGCGGGGAAGGACTGTGCTGTTCAAACACCTTGTGCTCGCATTGTGCCATCAACTTCGAAGTCATGGCAGTCAAGGCCAATATTCCTCCTCAGTTTTGGAGTCAATATCTCCGACTTTCGCCTGAGCTTTCGCAGGATGCGTCGTTTGCTGCTTCAAAGGTGGAGGCAGGGCTTTAATGCTTTATACTTGTCCCACCTCTCCCTTCCCACCCTTCGCCCACCCACCCATCCAGTCATTCACCTCCACCAAAACACGAAAAGAAAGGGGCTCAAGTATTAATTTATTCATAACATGCCTACTTCCTATAGACATTATTCCAGCTCTGTACATCATATATCCAAAGAGTGAGAATATACACTGCATCCAGCAGCTGTTATTGGGTATCCGTGTTCATCACGATCCAAAATCGAAGTAAAACGCCGGGTATGCGTGGTATCATAAGTGCAGTCAGCAATTTTCAAAGGTCGCGGTTTTGTTTTCGTTTTTCCTTTCCTTGTTCCTTCCTCCTCTTGATCCAATCCAACCCAATCCAGTTTCACCTTTCCCTTTCCTCGCTCTTGGTATCTTCCTGGTCAAATAGCGATTGAGAGAGCGTTTAGGCCTTGACCTTAACCCTCTGTAAGAAAATCGGAACATCACTAAAATCAACCCCATACCGCATACTAGCATCGACACTTTTCCTCCCTCCTCCCGCCAGTTTCCCCGCATTTCTCGTCCCCGCGCTCCCACCCAGCCCAAAACCCGGTTCATATCCATACTCCAAGCCTCCCGCAAAGCGATCCAGAACCAGCATTTCTGAGGTGGAAGTTTGGCGTCTGTGGATCGCTTGCGGAAGCTGCTGTTGTTGCTCGAAATCCTCCTCGTCGTAAGAGGGGCCATCGTAGTATTCTTCGTCCTGGTGGTAGTGTTGGGTGGAGGGTTGGTAAGGATGCTGCTGAAGCGGATGAACGGGATGGTATCGTTTATTCCAGTTTTCTTTGTTGTGATCAGAAGAATAGGAGCCGTATGTATGGTCGTATGTTCTGGTGCCGGCACCACATCCGTCCCGGCGCTGCTGGCTCGCATCCCAGCTGCAATGGTTCTTCACCTGTGGTCGTTGTGGGTATTCAAAGCTCCGTCTCGTGCTTTCTGGTCTGCGCATCTCAACACTCTTCTGTCCCTGCAGTGCTTCACCCGCGCTCTTCCGCCTATCAACCCGATAACCCTTCTGCTTGGCCCAGGAACCCTGCTTCTCCAATGGCGGCGAAAATTGAGGCGGTGGTTGCGGAGGCGTACGGTTCGGAGGTTGAGAATTAGACTCCTGTTGAGGAGGTAAGGGCGGAGTGCGGCTAGGCGGGATCGCAACATGACTCCCGGTCTGTGTCGACACCATCTTGCGCTGAGTTTGCATGCTGACTGGCGGTGGGGACTTAACCCGTTCTTTACTCAGCATTGAGAATCTTCTTCCATCATCTGCAAGATTTGGGTTGGAGCGTTGCTGTATCAATATGCTCGCGGGTCTTGGATTCCCGCCAATTCCTAGACCTGTCCATTTCGCGTGAGCCTGTGGCGGCTTCTCTCTTGACACGTGTCTTGAGTTCGTGACCGAAGACGCGGACCGGTTTTGGTTCGCGGTGGAATCGTAGCTTGTTCGCCGCTGGACGGGTTGTTGCGATGACGCAAAGGATTCTTGAGATACGGAACGAGCACGAGCGAATCGTTCGCGGGCTTCGGCTTCGAGTTGCGAGGTCATTGATTTTGCGCGTTCTTGGGCTGTGGGACGTTTAGCCATTGGACCGAATGCGATGTCGTAACGTGATTTGCCGATGCTGGAGGATACGTTTTCGCAGGACGTGATGTGATTCTCGAAAGCTTGTTGAGATTGTTGCTGGACAGGCGTGGCTTTCGTTGGAATCGCTTGGAGTGATTGACGGCTCCTGGCTTGGGAGACTGGAGGTGGAGGAGTGGGAGATGAAGGTTGGTAGGTGTATCGTCTGTTGACTTCTGGTTTTGGGGCTGGATTTTCAGGGATAGTGGCCTGGACTGGTATTGATGGAAGTGCACTTTGTAATCGTGCAAATGTGGGTTCTTCCCTGTTTTCGGCTGATCCGACAGAGAAAATTGTCCCGAGGGTCTCTTTCGAAACTGTTCTCCGCAGATGGTTCGTTCCCGCAATGGTGTTGGGGAAACAAGCCACTGGGAAACCATCTACACGCTCTTCAAGGTGTCGCGAGACTTCTGCTGGGACTGGAGGGATTGAAAGTTCTTCTGAGGCAGTTCTGAAAGCTTGTACGGTGTACACAGGCTGTGGCTGCATCGATTGTGGACGTTTCTTATCCTTTCGCAATCTAGAAGTGCTGTTGGAGCTCTTTGAAGATCTAGTTGAGCCCGAGGGACTGTGGCCAGGCGCGAGCTCGTCTCTAAGTGCTTGTGGAACTGCGGGCATACTTTGCTGTCTCACATGCTTCGGAGTTACCACAACATGCGGTCTGGACGAAGCCGCAGCCCATTCTTGTTCTGGCGATTTGTGGGGAACTGGTGGCGCAGGAATGACCTTTCCAGAATTTTGAACAGAAGAATGCTTTAATGGCACGGGAGGAGTTTGTCTGGATGGTGGGGGTATTTCTTCTGTTGGGAGAGCAGGTAAAGAATGTTTCGATTTGATGGTCATCTCTGAGATGTCCGAGTATGAAGAAGTTATCGAGTGCGCGCTCGATGCAGCTCTCGAAACAGGCCCCTTCGGTGGCGTTGGTGGTGCTTCCTTAGCTGGGACTACAGGTGCCGAATTGCCTTTAAACGATCGCAGAGATACATTAGAGCTGTACCCGCTGTCCGCTTTCGCAAGTGGTTTTGGTGCGAGATCTCTTGGGTCTTTCATGACTTTCTTGGCATGCGTCTCTTCGGCGCGATATCCAGAATCGAAAGATCGCAGAGTGCGCATTTCTTGCATATCGGGTGTCCCTGGCTCGACTTCAAACAAGTCATCTTCTACAGCCATATGCTTGCTTGTGGTTTCTAGTCTCGGACTTTGAGGTGGCGAATTATCGAAGGAGAATGGACTCAGTGCCAAATCTTGCATGTATTCATGTGCCAGATCCAATGACTTCGTTGGTGAGTCCGTATTGAAATTGAAAGCAGAGAATTCTGGAAGTGGTAAATGCGTGTTGACTCTCAATGGCCGTTCCCCCTGAGGCTTATGTGCTTGCGCATGACGCAGAGGAGATTCTGCTCGAGTGACCCAGGGTGGTCTAATGATCTCTTGCGGTGCAGAAATTGTGTTACTTCTCGGTGCAAGTCCATGATGACTATGTGCACTTCCTCGCCCATTCACAAAATAATCATCATCCCCACTTCTTGTCACCGGCCTGTCAAGACTGGGTGACGGACTGGCAGTTCCATTCGTGATTCTTAACGATCCAAGTTTGAACGCCCCAATATGGCCATAATCCAGATCGTTCGGGGTCATCGTTCGGGGGCCAGGAGAGTTGTCTTCGAATTTTGGTCCCATTGCTGCGATGCTGGAAAGCGGCGAGGATGTAGGCTTCGTGGGGTGGTAGGAGTAATTCTGTAGATCGTCCTGAGAGGCCTGCGAAGGCAGCTGTGAAGGTAAAGACTGCCGTGCATCATTTTCCGCCCAACTCTTTCTAGTCGCAATTCCATGCTGCAGAAGTGACCGCCGTCGAATTGGGCCAAATAATTCAGGTTCTGAGTTTGTTCGTTCAGGAAGACCACTCGCAGGCTGCGGAATTTCTTCTTCCTGTATGTATTGGGACCTCCGATTTTCTGCCTGGTCTGTATGTATGTGTGAAATCCGTTTCAGGCCTTCCCAATGATCTGGTTGCGGAGATGGCGCTTCTGCGACAAGTGACAGTCGAGGGTGATGTTGAACATATGGGACATGTTGGAGTGACATTCTAGCAGTTCGAACTGGTGGTCCACTGGCTGATGTTAGCTGAAATTGCCCGACTGAACTGGAGTTCCTACCTTTCTGCTGGCGCAGCGAAATAAGGCTGGTCTGGCGACGCATGTGTAATAGTACCTCTTGTCGACCAATTGTCCACTGGACTCCTGTCCAAGAAATCGATATTAACTCCGGTATCAATCTGCAAAGGCTCAGATTTCGGCTGCGCGCTTTTCGATCTGAACATGCCCATGCGTTTCCTCTGCGTCGACTCTCTCCTCTCACTCTCATCCCCAGCCACGAGATTGACCGAGACAGTACTGTATATTTTCGCTCCAATGTTCAACTGCGAATTGCGACGACCTGGTGGCCCCGCAGTTTTCAAATTCAAAAGGTTCGTCGTCGAATTCGTCCTTGGTTTCGACAATTTGTTTGGGGGCCGGCGAGGGGCCTCCGCCGATTGACCATTTCCCATATCGAACGAATGACTAGAAAACAAAATCCCTAAATATTAATCCCATCCATCCTCGATCCGATATCCAAAATTCCCAAATTCCCAGAAAGAAAGTTGTGAGAGAACAGGTGGCGGTGAAGTAGTATGGGAGAAGTCGAAAGTCGATTTGAGACGGAGATCGATACGATACACTGGGGTAGAGATCAAGGTTGTTGTCATATTCCTTGCAAAGATTGGATGAGCTACCCTTGTCTGTCGCAAGGATGTCGGAGGATTGAAATTATAAAAGCAGGAATTAATTGAGTGGCTGCGCTTGGAGCGCGCAGCTGGTGTTGTTTCAGGGTTGCAGCAAGGCAGTTCCAATTCTATTCACAACGACGAATCGCTTCAAGTTGACACAGGAGAGCTGACGACAACAAACGCGAGGGAGAGGAGGAAAATGCGAGGAGGATGAGAAGGAGCAAAGACTCACGCCCAGCTCTTTCTTGGCTACCGCTCATAGTGACAGCTGCTACTGTATGTTTTGGATGATTGGCACTGTACAGTAGTCCGTACATGTTGTCCGCGTAAGGTGGAGGTAAACAAGGCTACAGAGACTAAAGGAGATCTCTGGCCATTCGGAAGGCTTCGTTTGAACACACGCCAAGGATCGGCTGCACGTCGTCGTATCCATTTCAAAGATTTCCATATGAAGTGGCTGTGCAACACCACTGTGGCGCTGCATCTGTCCAATAATTGTGGGCTGATATGAGAGATCGACCAACGCGGCCTGGATGTACTTTGTATTTTCAGCAAGGGTAGTGTGGCTGGTGATATCAATGCATGGATTGCGGTGAAGGAGAGCTCCACTGCGATAAGAACCCCCTCATGAATGACACAAGTAAAAGACCAAAGATACATGACCGCATTACACCTGACCCGATCTACTTCCTCCTTCATGATCTAGACGATGAGCTATCTTTCGATTGCATGATGTAATTATCTGCAGCATGAGACGACAAAAAGCAGGATTCCTGCACTGGGATAAATGTGGACTTTCAAGCGAGATCTGCCATCCGAGCTTTGTTTCGTAACTTGGGACAGTGGTGAAATGCTTGGATGAGGCGACAAGAGTTGGGATGATCCAAGCTTTGAAGAATATCTTTGGAAAGAAAGAAGGGATAAGGATGTTGTTGAATCCATGGGCTGTTTTATTTATGGCTAGTGAGGAGTGTCCTCTCATACTCGTGACGAGCCCGCGCGTGACTTTGACTTCTGAATGAGGTGCCTCGAGCTCGAATTGATACTCCCTTTAGGTACGATGTCAACCACCGCCGGGAGGAGCTGAGTTGCGGCAGGCCCAATCCGAACAAAAATTTCCACCCCTGAAGAGCTTCAAATTTCGTGGCTTCAGGCGAGGCTGCTCAATGCCCAGACAAGGCTGGGCTCTGGTTCAAGGTCTTACCACAATAACTTCGTAAGCCACCACTGAAGGTTAGCAAGATGCTTCTGCGAGCACGGCAAGGCTATTGTCCCATTCTCTGCACTATATCATCCCTCGAAGCTGATATTAAGCTTGACCATTCTGATATGCCCCTTGTATTTGTACCCCTTGCCCACGAAGATCGGGAAGCACAGGCCACTTCTTGCTCAGTGCAACCAATCCCCTGAACCACGCTCGCATCAGCGCTAGACAGCCTTGTACGACATCTCACATAGATGAGGAGGTCTGTAACCTCGATGTTCACCACGACTTGAACAAAACCCTCCTATCTTCGATCGCATCATGTTTCTACAAGTATCCGCCGCGCACTTCATCCTATTCATGAGCGCCTCGCATCCTTCCTCAGAGCGAGCAGAGCATCATTCGGCGAGGGCGCCCATTTTCCGTGGCTACAGAAGATGACCCAGGAGGTGGTATACAGCCTATCTCGACGTCTACTACGAAAACGCCTTCCTATTACGGCTCTGCAGGATGATGAGCTATGCAAGTTTCTCCAGCAGTGGATTCCCTTCTTTACCAAAATTCAATGCATTTTTTATCCTCCTCTCAGACCATCACTAACCTTCATTCCACAGCCAGAGTCCGCCGCGCACTCCGCGCAACCTGACCACGTCTCTACTCCTCCGCTCCACCAACTTCCACAATCTGGCCACCCCGCACGCTCCCCAATGGGCTCTACAGAGATGTCGTGACCTCGCGATGCAAATCCCAATACTTCTACTCCTCATATCAACAATATAAAATATCTGCATCGTGCTGTAATTGATACTCGGTGCTGCGTTGACCGCGATGGGAAGCATAAGCAGTAAGCATGGGCTGGCGATCGTGATTCTGGCTGCGTCAAACACTGTCACTGCGGGAGTTGTGGCTTTGCTGCATAATTAAGGGGTGCGTAAGGTCTTCGGATTCAAGAGAGGGAAGAAAAGGCTGACTGATTCTTTCGCCAGCTGATCGGATCCGCAACGATTGGAACACTTACTCTACGGTTGAACTCTCTCTCGTCGAATTATTGAACACAGGTGTCATACAAGCTGCGATATCAAATAAAGGGGATATAGTGTTAAACGTTATTGCTAATGCGTTCACGCTGTACACGAATGCCAATCTTACGGTGCAGAACAATGAGCCGTCGAGTTATGTTTCCAGTGGTGGAAATGCGACTACGACGCTATCATATTAGGTGGAGGGATGGGTTTGGAGAAAGATGACGGGACAGTAGCGGGAGAAGGTTTGTGAACTTTGAAGCTGTGAGGGGGTGAATGCTGGGATATACAGCCTCTTCCGAAGTGATTCTACCAGGATACTTCTATGTTGCGCTAGGAAGATGGCTGGCTCATAGTAGGTTCAATGAAAAAGATATTCTTTTCCAAACTTGGTGGTTTGCTCTGCCTTATTGTTTCTACGTCTTAAGTGAGAAGGCTCGAGTGAGCGAGTGGTGGTCGTCTCTGCATGCTGCGATATATGGCCGTCTTTCTTTCGTCTGAGTTTGAAGAAGTGTAACACTAAGTGAACATGTGGTGTCAAGTGGCGTAGTTGCACCGAAGAAGTCTGAATGCCATAGGTTACACGACGATTCCACATCTTCAGCTTCCACAACCGAGATACACTCGGATCTACTTGGGGCGCAAGTCTCGCGGCTTCGGGTCCATAAAGTCGAATCAGATGGCGACAGTGAATCCTGAGCCATGGAACTTGCCTTGGATATGTTATACATGACTCCCTCTTCACACACGCCATATGTTCTTTCATGTCTTCTGATGTTTATTTATTTCTTATTCTAACGCCATGAAGTACAGAGAGGCAAAACCTCTACCCCGATGACAGCAATGACATCATGCTGTTACACTAGAATCACCCTACACAAGCGTGGTGGTACATCGTCGAAATCTTGTGATGTTTGTTCCAAAGCCATGAAATATAGAGCAGTCCCAATGCCACCACTGCCATGAAGGTAGTGACAGCTCAAAACCACGCTGGTGCACCCATCATGGCTACAAATATACGTATTGCGTTCTCTATAATTTTAGTTCAACTATCCCTCAACCTCAATACCGGAAGTATACTTCTCAGAGGGAATATCTCAGGCAGACATCAATAAACGTAATTCCGATTGATAACATTCGCTGATAACAAGGAAGTGTCAGCCAAATGCTGCTTATCAAAAAACTCTTCTTACAATGTTCAAGATCATCTCGCTTATCCTCTCACCCTCCTAGCATTATTATCCTTCATCAACGCCACGCCTGTCGCACAGGGCTCTCCTCCATCCTGCGCCTGCCTTCTTCCCTTCGGTGCTTATTGCGGGGGCTCCCTAATCCTACAGGCGATTGTACAGGTGTACCAGATTTGACAGGAGGCTGGTCCGATTGACTTTTGCACTCCGTCGCCAGGATGTGTTCAGATAGGCTTGCAAGGAGAATGTGGGTCTAAGGGGGTGATATTTGACGCGGAGTCGAAGTCGGGCTTTGGGGTTGTGGTGAATGGCGGATTGGGATATGGTAGCTTGCTATATTTTTCAGGCTTTGGAGAGTTGATAGGATCCGCAAATCAAAACTGGGTTCACTCTGAAAGGCTGTTTGAATAGAATTAAGTCAATGTTCCATGTGAAATCCACGCCTCCAGTGAGCTTCTCATCATAGCTAGAAATTCTAAGTGCGTTCCTATATGTCGAGTCTTGCTCTTACTTATTTCGCCTACTTCTGAAGCGTCTATAAAACTCGAGTGAGCCAACCTTAAAACAAATCTGCAGGATATGTATCATCCACGATCATGTTTTGGCAAGCGTTACACAGAGAACGTGTGCGATGTTGAGTGGCGTAGACGTACAGCTTTCTGCGTCGCGCTAATTTGTCGCGTGATCACATCTTACGAGACGGCTGTCTGAAAAGCCTTCGCACTCTCAAATCGTGAACTTCTTCCATGTAATGTTGTATAATGGTCGATAGCTATGACTCCCCCTGTACTTCAAGGGAAGGACGACTATCAGGCTCGGTTTCAGGAGCTTCGGTTGGTGGAGAGCAAGCGAGATGCTTTGGTTGAAGTACGTCTTCGCGCAGCCTTGTCTGAGAAATTACTTACGTATATTCCCATGTCCAGGAAGTTCTTGCGAAGTTGGATGCAGTGACAATACAGCTGGATAATGTGACGAGGGAACGGGCGCATGAAGTTTCGGTCCTCGAGGCCGATTTGGAGAGCGAGAAGGAGGCACGCCGTGGATGGCAGGACAAAGCTGGCACGTTGCGCGAACGGTTGTCGGGAATGGTATTCTATTTACTCCGCAGTATTTCCTCCTGGTTAATTCTTTGCACGCAGGAACAAGCACGGTTTGTGCTAGTGTTAATCGATGCAGATGCAGATATCTACCTGGTAAGGCGAGCGAAAACTTCCACTTTGATGCAGGCCTGATAGTGCGTCTAGTTTCATGAGAAATTTCTATCTCGTGGTGTGCTAGGTGGCCAAGCTGCAGCAGATAAGTTCATGGCAAAAGTTAGACAGCACTTGTCGTCTCTCGGTCCTGCCATCGAAGACGCCAAGACAGTTCCGGTCATGGTAAAGGCTTACGCCAACTTGAGTGGAGTGGCACAAGCGTGTGTGCGAGACAAGAAGTTGGGTTCTGTTGTGGAGATGGTCCAGTTTTGGATCGGTTTCTCGAGGCGTTATCCTCTGGTTGATTTCGTTGATGTTGGCCCTGGCAAGGAAGAAGCCGACAACAAACTGCGTGGTAAGTAGCACCATAAAGCGCCTTGCTTTCTCCAACTGACAGTGTATGCACTACAGAGGTTCTTAGTTTCTACGTCGGTAATCATCAATGCCAGCATATACTCCTAGCCTGTTGCCACGACGCAGGGTACGTCCCAGTTCTCAGACAATACGCAGCCCAACCGTCATTTTCTGAGCGCATCACACTTCTCTCGGCAGGAGCTATTCGACCTGACATGGGTGATCTGGGGTTTCGGACAACAGGTATCTTCGAGCCACTCTTTGCTTCGGCTCGAGCGGTACCATCCTCTGCATACGGGAAGAATGGACTCCCATCACCAGCTACAATTCAACAAAACGTAGACTTGATTCTGGCATCCCCGTCTCCAACTCAAGAGAAGTCAGTTAGCAACTCTGCTCGACTACGGCCAATTAAACGCAATAGCGCCGGGAAGCGTATCGACAAGGTTTTGAGTGTAGATGAAAGTGTGGTTACTAAGATGAAGAAGCTCAATTTGTGCAGTTGGCACTATCTGCGTGCGGATTGTGCGGTGAGTTCGTGCAAACGCAATCATGAGTACCAGAGACCGCTGAGTCCAGCGGAATATGATGCGCAGTGGTACATTGCTAGGCAAGGCGTGTGCTTTCGCCTGCGGAATGGCGGGGATTGTAATGATGATCAGTGCATGTACAGCCATGGTAGTGGTTGAGAAGTGTCTGAGGCTACCAGGCAGTCTACGGTGGTTTGATCTTCGTAACTTAGCTTCTCATTTTTGACAAGTAACAATTGCTATGATGCTCCCTACAATACTATCGTAGTCACAACTCCAGTTAGATGGTGATGTTGGAACTGCCCCTTTGTCCAGCAATTCCTTATATCGTCGTTGATCTACACTAGAGCCAATAGAAGCGCTACGCTCATCCCTATCAACAAGGAATTTGGTCAGGTTGTACTACATGTCTAGGTGTCTAGGTGTCCAACGAAATGCAAGCTGGCTGCTGGTAGTGACAATACTCTTCGCTGTACCTTACTCCGAATTAACGGGCGACATATAGGGGGACAAAAATACAACTAATTCTGACAGCTGACCACATCCACTGCATATGGGCCATATATTTCTAGTTCCCCGTCCTCAGCACACTAGCAGAGTTAAAAAAGGTAGGATGTATCTTAGTGTAAACAAGAGAAAGTAGAATCTCGTAGTTCAAACTTTAGTTTTGCTGGTGCATTAGTCGTCCGGAGAGTCTTTTGGCCTCGAACCAAGACCGCTGCAAGAAGTAGTACTTGATTACTTGATGATAACGTCAAGAGCAGAAGAAGCTGTAGGATTATGGTTTCTTTGAAAGATTCATGGAAGGGAGATTTGACATTTAGTTTCCAAAAGAATCTTCTCCTTGATCGAATGTATACATTACCTTTCCAAGCTATTTTCTCCCTACCAAATAAATTGCAAATCCAGGCAATCCGCAGAACCTCCGCTGGCAGTACAAGCCAGATATTGAGTAAGAACGCTGAACACAAGTGAGGCTTGGACAGTTGGTCCAGACCCTTGCCGACTCTTTGTGTTCCCCTTTCCAGCCCGGCTCCCACCAGCGCTCCCGGCTCCAACCATGAAATCCTCTACATCATCTGGTCCTTGAGTACTACATAGATTGCGGTCTTGTGGACATAAGAAACGAACGTGATCGAACAGAACCAGCAAATTAACAAGTCTGCACCACTCAGTGATTTCTGAGAAGAGCTCTATCAATTGCGATGGAGTGATATAAAACTTCGCATTGCTTCCCAAATCCCACTTGGCCATTCGAGGCAAAGTAATCTCTCAGAAGTTCAGGCCAGACCTCTTTTTCCAGTTCTTTTCAACCACACGACTGTGAGGAGAGGTTCATCCTTCTCCTATGCTGGATTAACAGACAATTGTCATAGATTTCACCAGCCACCCACTGAGCAGAAGACACGATGGTCAAGGTCCTGCCTCTCAGCACTTGCATTCGGTTGCCTCATCACCGCAATTTCAATCTCACACACCGATACCGAGACACAGCTGCAATCTCATGAGTCGTGCACCAGTGTGTTGATGACTACTTGTTTGTCTGCCGCGTGAAGGGAGATCCAGCGAAATACTACAACTGTGTGGATGACAGTCCCTTTTCTTGTACTACTTACAATAAGACCACGGGCGAGGGGCATTGTTTTCGATAAGATGGCTGTGTTGTGGGGGCGAGTTGAGAAGGGAGATGTAGATGGGAAGGAGCGAGGGATAGATACAATGTGTACGACTTGTTGCTTAATTTTCAGAATTAAAGATAATAGTTTATGTTCAGGGAAGAGGGCGCGCCGGGGATATTAATGGGGCTTTAATGCAGGGATGCATCTTCCAATGTTGAAATTTATCTGTCAGCATGCTGGATCTGCTCTCGGCTTGACCTTCAGCAACTTACCCAGAACAGCCAGGTCTCTGCGTGACAACGCGTAAGTCAGCCGGTTTGCCTATTTCTCAATGCACGATGTAGACTCCTCTGTTGGCAGGGACGGTTCAAAGAAATTGCCTGCAAATCATAGATTGAGCAGAGCGTTTGTCGCTTGATGGACTAAGTGTCTAGAAAGCTAATATCATCTCTGGACATACCTCGGCGAATGTATAGAACGAGTAAAAAATGAGTTGAAATAAGCAGTTTATTGTCTGATCTTGGAGCAAACAGCACTTTTCTGAACTCCTCTGGCGAAGATCTGTGAGGAATACCAGACGTTCAACATATCACCTCCGCCAACACCCTTCCCAAGACAAGAAACTCCATAATTTTACCCCTATCTTCTGAGATCTTGGGATTGTACATTATTATTACAATATGCTTGTTTAACCTCCAACTTCTTCCCGGCCCTGTTGTTGAAATATACAGGACGAATGTCGCAGGGGCGGCTCAACGACGTATTAGAGCTAGAGAACTACAGTGTTTGATACTTTTGAACGCCTTCTTGGTACACCATGACTTCGCAGTCCAGCCAAAGTCCAACCAAGTCCCAAGTCTATCCGAAATCTATCCGAAACCTATCCCGTACTTCAATTCCAAGGTAACGCCAGATAAAGTGTATAGCTGATGAGGGCATGTCGAACTTTAGACTCCAGACCAGGTCAACCGCCTTGTAGTCCTATTGCCCATATGAAATTATCCTAGATGCGTCAAATGTTGATATCGGAAGTAATTTTGGGGGCGAGACCAACAAACATAAACCGTTACACTTGAAACTCCTCATAAAACGGGGACAAAAAAAAGAAAGAAAAACCCCCCGAGCCCCAACCCGGCAAGCCTCTCCTAAAGATCCAACCACTTCCAAGAGCGCCCTACTTGGTATCGGTGCTAGCCCCTATGGATCGGGCCTTCGACTACATGGAAGCATAACCTGAATCATCCCTCTTATGCTCGATATGCTTGTCATGGCTCTCAGCCAGCTGTCGTACCACGAGGTGCTGCGTGGATGGAACCGGCGGGACAGCGTCTTTGCGCGAATTCTCTGAATGCTGATGAGAGTCCTTCAGAGAGTTCTTGCTCAGTTTCCGTCCCAATCTCTTCAACAACCCTCCCCTCTTTTCAATAACACGCTGCTCTTTGCCAGGAGCTGGTCCTACGTCGGCTGCAGGAGAAGTAATGCGGGATGGTCCTGGACTGCTTCCGCGGCAGCTGCAGTGTGAGCCGTCGCTGGAAGTTGCTGGCCTACGCAGGAGAGCTGTCAATGACTGTATATCCTCTTTGGCCTTTTGTAATTCTGCCTCCTTGGCCCTTAGCTTTCCCTTGAGGCGGGCCAGTTTTGCGAGAGGTAAAACGGGGGCCGGGGCAGGCCCCTTTTGGTTTCGGCCCAGTCGTACTTGTTGATTCTCGTCGACATGGCTACTTCCCGAAGTTGACCCATAATCCAAGTCAAGCATTTCGGTGTCGTTGTCAGGGCCCGATGCATCGTGATGTTGTTCTGTGGCCGGCGGCCCCCACGATGCTGCACCCTGTGGCAATGTAGAAGAAATAGTAGGTTCCCGGAGGAATGTCTGTGTGTATCCAGTGTTTGAAATGGATTGAGCATCACCTTTGAGATAGTCAGACACAGCTAGACAATAGAAAACTACGTAAAAAAGCTTACTTCGCCACGCATGTGCAGCGTTTTCAAAGACGGCTATATCATCCTTATCCCCCCTCTCTGATTCTTTGCCACTACCTGTTGTGAAGTATCCAATATTTGGACTTGGAAGCCCCCGTAGGCAAATCGTGGATGAGTGCGCACGTTCTCCAAGGGTGACATCTTGCCGAGGAGATTCGTAATCCATCGAGACACTCGCTTCGTCAAATGGAAAGCCTGAATCCGCGTCTCCTTGTTGTAAAGCTATTAAATATCAATATGAGGAATATATTACTTGAGGGAGAGGCAATACAGCACCATCAGTATTGTTACTAGAATATGAATAATCCCATCCCTGGTTTGGAGTCGCGTCCCAGCTTGCTGGCAGGTTGTTATTCTGGCCATCGAAATCATTGTATTGTGTTGGACCATGAAAGTCGATGTGTGGCAGGGTAGAGCCCATCCCGTGGAGGTTGGAAAGAAACATGGTCAAGTTGTCGTCATTCCAACGCTGGACAGAATCGGAACAATCGGCCTCTGGGAGTATCCCATTATTCTTGGCGGATTTTCGTACAAATTGGGAAGACACCTCGACCCCTGCGTGACTGGAATTCGTTAAATTCTTGTGAGAGAAGTTGGGCACTGTGGTGTGTGAGGTATCATGGGTGGCCACAGAGAAATCGTGGTCGAAGAGGCTAGCAGCTGCACTGTAGTCTGCTCCGGAGGACTGGGAAGGACGTGTCGTCGTAGGCAATCTATTTACGGGGCCCACTTCATGCCTGAAATTGGTGTCCAGTGTGAGGCTACCAATCGTTAACTCCGTGGAAGTATTTGGGGTATTGATCACAGATGGTGTGCCCTTAAAGGGGTTGATCCCCCATCTTTGGCAATATTTATCGAAAGTGCGCTCACTACGGAGTAAATATCAGTGGATGGGGCTATAGTCGTAGCAAGGCAATAGCCCAAAAGCGACATACCTTGCGTCTTGTGTGAAGCGTCTCCCTTCCCTAATCCTTTTCTCGTTCTCACTTTGTATAAATCCTTTCTCCTCCTCATTGAGACTGCTCCCACGTTTGAGCCAGTTCTCCTTCGCCTTAAGACGTCGCAGTACAACTTTGTGCGGATTGGACTTGCACAGCTGTTCTATCTCGGGTCTGAAGAACTCGTACTCTCTGAAGACCATGTATCTTTTAGACTCTTGTTCCAATGATGCTTCGCACTCTCAAGCTTTGTCTTCCACGCGTCATAACACAGCCCTTGACCAAGGCAGCTGTCGATAATAAACTCTGGCGCAGCTCGATTCGCTTGCCTAGTTTCGTCCGACGGTGTGTCATTATATGTGCTGTTTGACATCGTGAGGACTCGATAGCCGCCAATCGTGGGCGGAGGGTATGTAGTATGCTTAGGAATTAATTTCAAACTGATTGGGAGCTGAACTTGCCCAACTCAATTATGATGGATGACCTCGACCGCGCTGTACGGCCTGGGTCAAACCCGGACCGGTTGGAGAGCTGCAGGAGAGCTGCAGGAGAGTCGGTTGGGATGATTGAAAGCTTTGAATGTGTTGGAGAAATCCTATGAAGAATTAGCAATCTGCAGTACTACCTCGTTAATTTGCAGACCGACCTCAAAACGCGGGGGCGTGTCTGCGTAGAGTATTACTGAATTAAAAATCATAGAAAGACAACGGTCAGGCAGCTATGAAATGAGTGAATCAAAGGCTCAGCCAAATAAGGGAACAAGTCAACGCCGCAGACGCTGCAAATATGAGAATCAGAAGGACATAGGTAGATGAGATGGAAAGCCGAAAAAAGAGAATGGAGAACACATCGTGGGGAAAGACCCCGACTCCCACGAAGATTTCGAGAGCCACCAGGGTCTGTACGCGCACATCCTCCGCTCAGGTCATGATAAGATTAGGATACTCAAATGGGAAAAGCAGGTGCCAACTGATCTTCTGGCAGTCCCGAAACAGAACGTTAATTTCGCTTGTTGATTTTGATGAAACTTTTTGGACAAGGTTGTTCCTAATGAACGAGCTAACCAGCCACAGCAACCCACAATGCTTGGATACAGTACAGTAAGTAGAACCCCCAAGGAACGAACTCAACGGCATTTATTAACAAGCTTGGTGCGGCCAGCCACGGATCATAACTGACTTTGATTCAAATGCTTGAAACAAAGTTTCCGCGTCCAGTTGCCAAGAAAATTCGACTGACGTACAGTATTGTCCCTTCCGGGAATCTGGTCCATGAAGCTTAAGGGAACTCTCAATGTGGGTGGGAAGTTGCCGATTTGAGGGCACAGACCACCATACCAAAAACGCGTATTTAGGTCCTAGAACAACCAAAACAATAGCTAATTTAGCCCAGAATGAAGCGCAAATACGCATCAGTTGCGTGCCAGACCGATCCTGTTACAATTACTACACCAAAACGCGTCCGCAAGTCCCGAGCTAAGCATTTTACTCTTCCTCTAGAGCTCTCTTTCTCTTAAGGCTAGTATAAGACCCCTTAGCGCACTAGAGTCTTTGTTTGCAAGGCGATTGCGCAAAAGAAGAGTATCTCATTTACTCAAGAAGAGATCCGCGATGTAACTAGCGTCCCTCCCCGTGTACAAACTAATCTTCTTAAGTCAAAGTAAGTCTGAATGCTTTACTACTACTTAGAGAGTCAAGAACTAGATCCTCGAGCTCCTTTGCGATCGATTACACGTCAGGATACACAAGCAATACACAATTATCTCGTTGATTTAAATATACCTCCCGAAAAGAAGAATGAGCCTTGGCTTGATATAGTAGAGGCTACTAGTATAGATCTCCTTAAGACACGACATTTCAAGCCCACGAGACTCTCTACTATTGAGCCACAGACAATACAACAACATTGTAAGAGAGATGAGGGTCTTGGGAGCTTTGTACGAGAAGAGGAGAAGGAGTTGACAAGGAAAGAGGCAGACTAGCGGCTTAATTAGATCGATATTTAGCTCCTAAAGAGACTATACTCTATAGATTAGAAAGACTATGCTTTTTGTAATGAGTTTCACTTTAGTGTAGCTCAACAAGATACCTCTCGTATCAAGAGACTTATTGGGAAGGACTATAAGTACGCAAAAGAGAATGTTTAACTTAAGAAGGTTATATCAAAGGACGAGAAAGCAGCTGCGCGAGAGGAGGGACATCTTAAGCTTATAAATATCTTCGTTATTATTAGCTACAACTTTAAGAAGACAATCTGATATAAGGTTTCTAATAACGTAGGGAAGATAGAGCAAAATACTTATATCAAGATTTTACAAGAGCTTCTTACGGATCTAAAATGGCAGCGACAAGGCCTTACTCTTGTTCAAGATAAGGATTCTGCTTATATAGCTAAGAAGGTTGTTTAGTTCTATGAAAAGGAAGGTCTTTTTATAATTACATTACTAAGCAACTCTCCTGACTTCTCTATTCTAGAGACATTAGCACGTACGTATAAGAAGAGGTTTTATATAAGGCGTTCTAGGTCAAAAGCAGCAAGATTAGCTCGTTTTGAGAAGATCTTTAATGAGGAGGTTGATCAAGAGAAGATCCAGTACTAGTATTCCTTTTATACAAAGAGGTTTTATG